>CM023484.1:139376794-139404639 GCA_013339685.2 Hyalomma asiaticum | reverse complement strand
ACACCTGAGGTGCACTAGGTCCTGACCAGCACTCGTATGCCCCGTGCAACTTTTTCCGCACTTCAAAAGACGATGCCTACGTTAGCTGCAGGCTTGTTGCGACCAATTGCGGCGGGTGGCTTTCACGATTGTAAATCTATACCACCGCGGCTGCGGCGCGTGGCTGTTCACTCTCTTCTCGATTCTCTCTTTCTCCTCCATAATGGGATCATCTTCTTTAGCTTTTGCGAGCCTCACTCCACCCTGACCTTCTAAAAAGGGGTCTCCAAGCTCGAGCATTTTCTCTAATGATTCCGCCTTTCTCTCCTTTAGATACGGCAGCTGGTTCACCCCACAACCATGCAAAACCCTTTCTCTAATGAAGAGTGCGCGGAGGGACTCGAAATCAGTCTCGGTTTTGAGAGCTCTCAGTTTTCGAAGGTCCACATCGGACCCTTCCCCACACTATCGAACTGTCCTATAAAAGCGTCCAAATCATCCCTCCTTTCAAGTAAAGTGAGTAGTAATCCCCCTGTGTTTATTTTCAAACACTACTTGTCTACGACATTGAGACGCTCACTGGTCGACCAGCTCACGTTACTATTCTCACTTAGCTTAACTTTCAGTTCAATCAACTGCAATTCCCGTTCTCCGTCTTCCATTCCGGCTATTATTTCGCTCTCCTTTCTCTCTCTTCCCAACGACCGCTCTTCTCTGGCTCGTTTCTGCTGCTATTTTACCCACGTTGTCAGATAAGCGCCTTTGATACCTAGCTCTTTGCCTAGTGTTATGAATTTTCTGATGAAAGGAAGTTTGCGGAGATAAATTGGGCCCTGTTAGCACAGGAGAGATAATTGAAGATTCATGGGAGGGGCCTTTGCCCTGCAGCGGGCGTAGGCAGGTTGATGATGATCAACTTCTCAGAATCCATTTCTGTCTATCACGATGCAAAATAATGCCACATCGCCGTAACACTAACTGCACACAATTCACTCGAACGAGCTCTTTCTACCGTGCACGACATTCATCCCTCACTGTGTTACTATTGTGCGGGACGTCCTGTCCGCGGACGCCAGTTTGTTACAGGGCCGTCATTCAAGCGTCTCTGGCGCGAAGTCGGCGAAGGCAATGAAAGAAGTTTCTGTCATTCTTTACGCAAGCAGACAAAGTGAATGGGTCGGAGTCGTGTTTGGGAAAACAAAACAACAATGTTGAGTCTATAGTGACAGGACAGAACGAACAATACAAGGTAAACGCACTTCAATCAACTAATAATTAAGTACTTAACAGCGATCAAGGAGCGTTAAAATACTAGCACGAGAAAAGTAATCGACTATGGAAAATAAGCATCTAACAAACAGGAAGTAGGTCAATCTGAACGATATACAGGAATCTACCAAAGCTGTGAAAGTTCAGGGGTATAAAGAGACAATGACATAACGATGATGACCCGCACCGTTGAACGGTTCTGGACGATCGGGTGCGAGAAGTCCATAGTTCTGGCACAACTTCGATGTCGACCGAGTTGCAACGCCAATGTTTCCGGGGAGCTAGAAGTTGAAGGCAAACTCAAGCAGGTTGAGCTCAGTCGAGACGAAGTCCAAATGCCTACGTTGAAAGCGGTACGCACGCGTCTCAACTAGGCGAAACGGCTAAGGTTAGGTAGCCATCAGGCACAAAGCCACGGTAACAACTCCAAGAAGTGACACGCGAAGATCGGCTGCTGTGCCATCTCAGGCAAGCGATTAAACCCTTGCAAGTCATCTCAGGTAAGCGACTGAGACAAGCGACTGAGGCAATCGACTATGCCTTCTCAGCCAAGCGACTAAATCCTGCGCGCTTAAATACGCTCTTGTTTTCCGCTGATTCGCTTTCTGCCGAATTCGGGCTTCTTCACAGACCATTATTCCAGCATTGCATTTTTGTCTGCGCCCTAAGATACACCCCTTGTACTAAGTGCATGGGAGACGGGAGGCCAAACACTTTCTCGTGGTCGTCTAGTCGGTATTCTCCATCTTGCTTGGTTGACAGCTCGCTTGATCGACAGCCTGTCCCGTACCCGAATATACAAGCGGCACATGCCTAGATTTCCTCTCGCCACTCAGGCGCTTCCGGTCCTCGCGCAAATTGCTACGCTTGTTTCAATACGTTCGCGAACCAGCAGAGATGACTCATATATATAACGTTAGGCGTTGCTTTAGAACCGTGACATAGCATCTACAAAGCAAGCTATAACGACGCCGCGCTTAGCTTTAAACGTGCAATTTTAATTCTGCAGATATCTGTTATCGTTTGCAGCTGTATTATAGCTGTATTATATGTGGTCATTTGTTTATCTTTAGTTTTACAATAACGACATTTTCGGTTCACACATCGTTTTCGCCCGGTGATCTGCGAGTTCTCCTCACCAGCTTCTTAAAGGGACACTGAAACGGTTTTGAAGATTTTGTGCAAATATGGTGATCCGGTAGAACGGGTCATTAGGACCATTACAGGACAGATTTCAGCTCTGTGCGTAAAATGTGTATTTACAATAAGGTTTTGAACCCGCCTATCGCAAAAGATCGCCGCGGCTCGCCAAAATGCGTTTTCAAACGCCCCCGCCAATCGAACTACGTATGGAAGGCCGCTTATTGGCCCCGAACAATGGACGTGCACCTAATTTTCCCAACCTAACTGCGAACAAGTACTCCTACAACGTGCTCCTTCGTTTCAGCCAACGGCATCGCCGCGGCATCTGGAGGCGTACACACGAGTCGCCGGTGCTCAATTACAGACGCTAGCATTGCCGAGGCCGGCGACCTCACTAAAGGTATCGGGGCGCTACGTCGCTGTGGAGGGCTCGTCAGGGTGGCTGACGCGGGAGGCGCAGTCGTCGCTAGCGCGTACTCCGCAGCTCATCGAGTTGGGGAGGAACAGCAGTGCGAAGGAGCAAGGCGGCAGAAATAAGCTCATAGCTGCCTTAGCTCATGATGCTTCGCTTTACTTATGGCGAGAATGATTTCACAACTGCGTTGCCTAATCAGTGACGCAATGTCAAAAAAAAAACGTTTCCGGGACCCTGTAAGAACTGTTTCACGTTGAGGTGGGCTTGTGCGCGCATGTATTGGTGTATTAAGGCTGCTGTACTGGCCACTCAACAGAACTCTTGACACTGAAGCCTCGTACATTGGAAACGACGTGAGAGCGCAAGGGTGTATTGCTCAGGAGGAACGTAAGGCGGCTAGGTATGCCACATGTGGAAATTTATATTTTTCGGTGTTTCTGCTGTACCCGTCGCCTGCCTAACTTCGAATGAATGCTCAGTATAATAATTTCTGCAACAGCCTTACGCCTACATTTAAAAATAGCACAGTCATGCAGTACTATAAGAGCTCTTTTGTGCCGTGTAAACTTTTCCATCTAATTCTCCTGCACAAGCGCAGTCATATAGTCAAATAATGTTCCTTACACACAAACCGAAAATACAGAGGCCCAATAGGACACGAGCATACGGTTCGCCTCTGCACCTGAGCTGTTTGTGCCCGTGTTGATTTCACTGGTTAAAAAATGTCACCTTGTTTGTTACTCCAGTTTTCCGTGCTTTAATTGCACTTTCACGTCGTGCGCTTGATCGGCGAAGACTTTCACTGCTTGGCCTTAGCTAAAACGACACATTGGTGTTCCAGAGCATATTTTCGCTAAATGCGAGCGGCAATTATATTTTTATTGTTGGGATAAAAAGTTAGTGCTATCTGCCCACGTGAGGGTGCGACGACTGCTACTCGAATACACGGTCAAATAGGGGTGTGGTAACTAAGCAGCTTGAGCTGGATGCTTTCAGCGTCGTAGGCGGTACGCGCGAAGCAGCCTTGTCGAGGTGGTTCGCCCACGTTATGAAATCGACTTCGGGCAATCGGTTTGCCGAAGTGTTATTAAAGAATATTTAAGGATCGCGCACTTTTAGGCGAAAGGAAACACAGGTGAGCGCGATGAGAACTATTTGGTTTTGACAGGGGCTGGACAGATGTGTTTTAATATCAAAATGGATTGGTGCTGTGCTTTGACTTAGGAAATAAGATAAAAACTGGCTTTGCAACACATCTTTAAAAGTCATAGAGATGCCGTTGTTCACGCTGCTAATGGTATAGGCTGGAGGTTCAGTGTGTGTGTGTGTGTGTGTGTGTGTGTGTGTGTGTGTGTGTGTGTGTGTGTGTGTGTGTGTGTGTGTGTGTGTGTGTGTGTGTGTGTGTGTGTGTGTGTGTGTGTGTGTGTGTGTGTGTGTGTGTGCGCGTAGGCATATGCAGGACTTAATTTTTACGGAGGGCTCTTATTTTGCTAAAAGAAACACTGGCTTTTGCAGAAAATTTATACAAACTTTCCACATACTCGAGTTTAAGATGGCGTACGGTTTACTGGCAAGAAGCGAGGTTTAAAGCATCAGGCATACTATTTATTCGTCGCCGTTCCGGTAGCTGCTGGCTGCACGTGCTCTAGAGCACGGGCTCTCTCCCCAAAGGAGGAGCCTCTTCTTCGATCCGAGACTGTGCTCAGATTATTTGAACACACTCCCGGCCGCCAAATCACTCGTTCAGATCGAGAGAATAAAGTTTTCGTATTGGTCTAGTGGTAATAACTCCTTGCTGTTGTTGAATCTTGCAAGATCGGACATGGCCGTCAACACCCTTGTAGACTTCAAGAACCCTTGCGAGTTTCCACATCTGTCGAGGTAACTTCTCGGCGTGGAGTATCACGATATCTCCTTCATTTAGTTCGCTGGTGGGTCTCCCATGCTAAAAGTGCGCTGATAGAAGTTGTAGCAGGTATTCTTTCATCCACCTCATCCAGAAGTTCTCAGGCGTTTCCTGTAGGCGTGTCGTTGGGCAGCTTCTGTGCGTGCTAAGTCCACTGACACGTCGCTGCTACCCTGTGGTAGCGTCATTAGTCTCCGTCCTATGAGAAGGTCTGCTGGTGTTAATGCGCCAGGTTCTCTGCAGTCCGACTCAACGTAGGTGAGAGGCCTGGAGTTCATGACCGCTTCGACTTTCGGAAGCACAGTCGTCAGCTCCTGAAAGTTAAGTCGAGCTTTGCCGAGAATTTTCAGTGGAGGTTTGATTGGCCTGACTAGACGCTCCCACCAGCCGCCCCACCATGGTGCGCTGGGAAGAATAAACTTCCAAGTGATAGTCTTCTGGCTCAAGCATGCCGTTACGTCGTCTTGGGAAAGCAACTTGAAAAGCTTCCCTAAGTCTTTTGACGTCTTCCTGAATGTTCTTGCGCTGTCGGAATAAATCACACGAGGTATACCCCTTCGTGCTATAGAGCGTTGTAAAGACATGAGGAAGGCATGAGGTCATGCTGGAAACCAGTTCCAGGTGACCTGCTCGTGATGTGGCACATGCGAAGAGCGGTTTATAACATTTTGTTTCTCCGGCTTCACTCCCAACAAATTGCGGTCCTGCGAAGTCCCCTCCAGCGACTTCGAATGGGTTCGTCGGCTTTGCACAATGACGTGCTATAGGCGCCGTTGGAGCGTCGCCAAGGCCAATTATGAAACGTTTGCACGTATAGCTGCCATGTATGACTTCATTCACTAATGTTCGTGCTCGGCAGATCCAATAGTGCTCTCGCAACTGTGACAGAGTGTCCCTCACGCTTCCGTTTAGTATTTGGCAGTGTGCTCGCATTGTCAGTAACATAGAAAAGTGATGATCGTGCGGGAGAATGACTGGGTGTTTTACTTCCTCGGATGCGTCAAGATGTAACAGGCGCCCGCCCGCCCGGAGGATGTTGTCGGTATCCAAGAACGGGTCGAGGTCTTTGACGCGAGAGGTTGCCTTTGCGCATGTACCTGTCGAAATCGAACTTATATCTTCGCTAAAGGCTTGCTGTACATGTGTGATCTAATATTTTTCTGCGTCAGTGATCTGTTCGGCTACTAGAAAACCAGTCAGTAGGTCAGCAGGATTCACCTGTCCTGGAAAATACTTCCACATAGAGCGATCGGCTTTTAGGGGCGAAGCTCCTTAAGGCGAGGGTCGGTCGTAGCCTGTATGTATGTATGTAGTAACCACCCGCGTGACGGGAGGCACGCGCTCGTCCTCGGCGCGTGATTCCCGGCGCGTGCCTCTCTCTCTCCCGGCGCGTGCCTCTGCTGTCTTGTGAGAGAGAGAGAGAGAGGGAAAGGCACGCGTTGGCTATGGAAACGCTTGTCCGCCGCGGTGGTGTAGTGGTTACGGTACTCGGCTGCCACCCAAAATACGCGGGTTCGATCCCGGCCGCGGCGGTCGCATTTTTGATGGAGGCGAAAATGCCAGAGGCCCGTGTACTGTGCGTTGTCAGTGCACGTTAAAGAACCCCAGGTGGTCTGAATTTCCGGAGCCCTCCATTACAGCCTTTCTCTCCTCTCTATCTCTTTCACTCCCTTTTCCCCGCCCCCACGGACGCTTAGCCATGCTCCCTACATGGGCTGCAGAAATTAGCGTCCTTTCCTAACCAAACCACAACCACAATCAAACGCTCTTTCTTAGAGGAACGCTTTACCAGCTCTCAAAGAAGGAGAACGCGCCCTCACCCGCGAGAGACAACGTTGGCGCAGGCGGCGTCTCCTAGCGAGTTTCTTGATTGAGAAATACCGACTGCTCGTGTTGGAGAAGCGTTCACCTGCAACCCATATATATATATATATATATATATATATATATATAGGCACTGGATCTTGACTTGCAATGAAGTGCCGGTGGGAGATTTCACTTGTGCATAGTTGAACCATGAGGATTCGTAGCGTGCGCGTTAACTAAATTAATCCGGATCTCGGCACGATCTACGACGAACCTCCCGAGCTTCGCCCACTCATCATCATTCACTCCGTGGATATGCTGTAATTTTTTTTCCCTGATCTCTTTCACTCTGTTCGACACAAATTGCTTCCACTTCGTTGCGTCACCTTTTATCCACGACAGCGTAATTGTGGAATCCGACCACATGGTACAGTGGATCTCAAAGCCAGTGAGGGCACTTGGGACGTACTTAAGTAGCCTTACTCCGATCAAGGCTCCTAGAAGCTCCAGCCGTGGCAGTGTCGTCTTGATAGGTGCCACATGTGCTTTTGCAATGAACAACTTGGGCCTCGCTGAGCAGGTCGGTAGGATGTACAGCGCTGCGCCATATGCCGAAAGGGTTGCGTCGCAACATACGTGAGCCTCGGGGCCATTTCGTTCCGCTGCCAAGATAACATGTTATCGAAATGTTCTGCAAGACTGGTAATTGGCCACCCATTCATTCCATCCATCATGCAGATCCTGAGGTAGCTGGTCATCCCAGCCTATTCCACGTGTCCACAATTTCTGAAAGAAGACCTTGATGGCAATGGTGAACGGCGCAACAAATCCCGAATATCAGTGAAGCAGCTTGAAGAACGAACCGCTTGGTATCATCTTTTTCTTTTACAAATTCGAGTAGGCCCCACAAAGAAAATGAAAAGTATCCGTGTGCAGATTCCATGTGATTCCAAGTACTTTCACCCTTGTTTCTTGGAGTACAGCCAGTCCTTTTCCTGTCGACTGTTCCTCATGCTCCAATGCGTTAATCAAGCTATCTGAGTTGGTTGCCTATTTTCTTAGCGTCATTCCTGCCTCCTGCATAATCTCCTTGGCTTCGCGGCAGATTTGAAGTCCTTCATCATCTGAATCTGCTCCAACCGCTAAATCATCTACGTAGAATGACTCGCTGAGAAGATTTGCGGTACTGGCGTTGCTTGAAGGCATATTCTTTTAGGTGATGGAGTATAGTTGCCCTCATAGGAAGGGGCTACATGATGCTCCGAATGGCACTCGCGTGATCCTCCACTCTTAAATCTCTTCAGAGAAACGCAGTGCTTTCTTCTCTCCAAACCAGTGTGGAATTGAAATGCCTCTCTGTCCTTCTCGGCGATTGAGATTTGAAGGAATGCTTTATCAATGTCGGCTAGCAGAGCTGTACGGTGCGTTCGGAAGCGTAATAGTACCTTCACGAGATTCTGCTACAGGTTTTCCCCCTTTTCGAGACATTAATTTAATGAGAAGCACCCTTTGGCGTCTTAAGAAGCATCGACAACTATTGACTTTTGTGGTTAGTACGTGCTCTCGTATCACATCCCAGTGCGGCATGTAATAAACCTTTGTCGGATCCACGGGTGGCCCTTCAACAGTCTCCGCATGTCCAGCCCGCAGACACGCCCGTATGGTCTTGTCATACGTCTGTAAAAGTCCCTGCTTGCTCGACACTCGGGAGATAAATTTCCAAAATCTTGTTATTACGGCGTGCTTGTTGTCAGTGAGCATCACTTCGTATCTTTCGTATCTTCCGTACTTAAGAGTGATGGTTCCTTGGAATTTCATCAATACTGGACTGAGCCTGCTCTCATTGTCAACGGCGCCTGATATTCCCACGCTCTCGAGTTCCCAAAACGAGCGGAGGACTTTGTTGCTCTCTTGTACGCTCGTCTTCAGTACGCAAACCATGATCCGCGAAGCTGCTATATCTGATGCCATGCAGTTGGTGTTGCGATCAAACATCCACCCTAGCTTCGAGTTCACAGTAATCGGTGCCTCATTGCTCTCGAATAGAGTGACTTCGCCCGTCATCGTAGTCCACGTTTGGTCGGAACCGATGAGTACACTTATGCCTGCTTCCCCAACAACGGATTCGTATAGTCGGTGATCAGCGATATCTTTTCGAGACTTGTGAATTTCCGCGACGAACGGTGAGCTGGTTGTACTTGCCTCCATATCTTGGCACATATGTTGAATTTCTATCGCTTGCAGGGCAACTTCCATATCTGAGAACTGGCTCCGCTGACGGAGCTGCACAACACGCCACTTCTGCGCTGCTCGACTCGACTTGTTTGCAAACGTATTGAGCGCAATGATGGTAGAGCCCACACACTGCAACTTCAGCTGTTGTAATAGCCTTTCAGTGACGAATGTGCGCTGACTGCCTGCATCAATGACACCTCTGATATATCGATAGGTGGCGTCTGTTACTGACCAAGCACGGAACGACTGCAGGAGGACGCCTGTCGATGAATCCTCGATGGTACGCCGATCTTTCCCTAGAGGTGCGCCTCGTTGATCTTGTTCAGCTGATCGTTATTCACCTTCAGATGTCCGTAAATAGTATTG
The DNA here is from genome assembly GCA_013339685.2 of Hyalomma asiaticum. Lineage (NCBI taxonomy): Eukaryota > Metazoa > Arthropoda > Arachnida > Ixodida > Ixodidae > Hyalomma > Hyalomma asiaticum. The sequence continues at coordinate 139,395,520 of CM023484.1, read as the reverse complement.
AGCTGATCTGCGGTGGCTGTTTCATCACTGAGAAGAGCTCTTGCCTCGTCGATAAGCCTGGTGTTCATAGATCGTCTCGACGTCCGCTTTGATCGCAGCCCCTCCATGATGGCCAGTTCACTCGTAGCCTTCCGTGGTCTCCGGTAGTAGATCCCGGGTTTCGGCTCCAAATGTTTAAAATGGCGTACGGTTTACTGGCAAGAAGCGACGATTAAAGCATCAGGCACACTATTTATTCGTCGCCGTTCCGGTAGCCGCTGGCTGCACGTGCTCGTGAGTACGGGCTCTCCCCCCGAAGGAGGCCCTTTGATCTGAGACTGTGCTCGGATTAATTCAACACCCGTCTACAAAATCACAACCCAAGGTAGTAATATTTCGTAGCATAGTAGCCACTTTACTATTACCTAGACGGTGGACGTAGAAGGCAGCGGCATGAACGCTATTTTTCGAGTTTTTTCAGGCGAAATGAAAGCCACTGCGAGAATTTTTTGGCGCTGTGCGCAATGAGGCTCCGTGGTCCATATAGCACGGTGGTCAAACGCGCGATATCGCAGTTACTGAACGACGTCATCAAACGATGCCGATCAGTCGTAAGCGCAGCTGTGAATACGTGAGCCAAATATTGCGCTGCGCGCTTACGAAAATGAATTTCATAAGAAACACAGCTGGAGCGTGCCTGCTCTTCTTTCGAACAAATGTCGTCACTAGGGCACCGACTACGTTGCTCGAGCAGAAAATAGCAGTGACTGAACTTGCGATCTCGGAAAGGTAGTCTGGAATGCTTTACTTGCCGACTGTGAACTTAAAGAAAGAAATGAAACTTTCGTACCTTTCTTAAGGAGACTGACACAAGTCAAGCGACGTAGCCGGTGTTGCCAGTGACGTCACTTGTTGAAAGAACAGCAGGCGATGACCGCCTGTATTTAAAGCAAAACTGGAAAGTCACTGCAGTTTGCAGCGCAATAATGTTTCGCTCGCACGTTCACAAAAGGCTAAGCAACTGATTAGCACCGTTTTCTCAGTGTGTCCAAAAATGTTGCAGGGGCACTTTCATACTGAGTGCGCAGTGAGCACATCAGTGAGCACATGCACAGGCCTCTAACAAAGCTTGCCTCATTACATCACCCATGTGTTAAGCAGTATTTTAACCTTTATATTTGAATTATTACGTTTATATACACTGATTTATGCGGTGAGGGTGATGCACATCATTGATTTAAAGCTTTTACCGCACAGTCATGTATTGTTCTGTCTGTGCTCATATAACAAGATATCCTGCTCTCATGCTGAAAAACACAATATAGTTCTTTGGCTGTTGATTTCTGTGGTTGTACACCCCGAAACTAGGTTATGATTATGAGACGCAGTAGTGGAGGGCTCTCGTAACATCGGCCACCTGGGGCACTTCAACGTGCGATGACATCGTACAGTATACGAGTCTTTTGGCGGTTAATATTATGCTCAATAGCTTAGCTAAGGAACAGGAATTTAAAATCAACAATGAACCCTTACAATGTGTAAACGAATATGTATATCTGGGACAGTTAATATCAGGAACTCCTACCCAGGAAAATGAAATTCTCTGTAGAATAAGGCTGGGCTGGAGCGCATTCTGAAGGCATTACGAAATCATGACCTGACACTTACCGCTCTCATTAAAGCGAAAAGTATTCAATCACTGCATTCTCCCAGTACTAACGTACGGTGCAGAAACATGGAGAATAACGAAAAAACTAGAGATGAAACTAAGGAGCACGCAACGTGCAATGGAAAGAAAAATGATAGGGGTAACGCTAAGAGATAAGAAACGAGCGGAATGGATCACAGAACACACAGGAGTAGCCGATATTATCTTATCAATTAAAAGAAAGAACTGAACCTGGGCAGGACATGTCATGAGGAGGAAGGATAATAGGTGGACAGTAAGAGCGACAGAATGGATACCACGAGAGGGAAAGCGCAACAGAGGTAGGCAAAAGGTTAGATGGAGCGATGAAATTAAAAAGTTTGCGGGCATAAAGTGGGACCAACTCGCTCAGGATAGGGTGGATTGGAAATCGTTGGGAGAGGCCTTCGTCCTGCAGTGGACCTAAACAGGCTGATGATGATGATGATGATGATGATGATTGTGTAAGTAGCAGTGACCTTTCTGTAATCGCCCAGGTTCCAATAATTTCGGTGTATTATTTCTTACTTCTGCAGTCTTCTTCGAATAATTGTGGTTTTATTGCCCTCACATTTGTCATTTTATTTGTTCTAAAACTTGCGCAGGTTACTCTTCTAGTAAAATGTTGACTTAGCACGGTTTTGACATTGTAGTCCTCGGATGAAACGCCCCTTTGATAGGCCTCTTGACAAGAAACCCCCTGTCCACGATCGTAGAAAGATATGTTGGTCATTTTGTGTCCCTCATTGTTTTTGTAAGCTTGACCATTAATTGTGATTTAAACGGTCAGGCTCACGAAGCCTTTGCAGATAACTGTTTGCCTGTCCTACTGCACATTATGGCTCTGCTTCGCTGTCCAGAGGAACGAGGAACCGGCCAGGGCTCAGGAACCCGTGGCCGCTGCTCAGACGGGACCTCGAGCCCGTCCCACCAATCTCACGACATTTCAATAAAGTACTTTGACTGACCGAAGTGCGACTTTTTACCAGGGCGTAACTATGAGGTATTCGCTTGTCACGACTCCCCATTCTGTATCTGATAACTCAGCTGGTAAAACTGGTAAAATAGCTGGGTAGAGCTAGTGCCATAAAGTTGGGACGGCGCCTGTGGATCGGCAGTGCCCGCAAGGCTCTAAACCTATTCATACCGTCAGAACACAGTTAATGATTTCGGGGTCCAAACGCTTAGGGCAATAAATCTAATGTGAGACTTTTACTTATGCACTGTGAGGGTGCAAACGGATCAAAATTTTGCTGTGCGCTGTTCCTGGTGCTTTCATATTACGGTTAATGCTTCAGGAACAGCTTCTTGGTGACGTCTTTAGTAAGTCATTCAAATGATTCAGAAATCCTGGGAAACGGGAATATTCGAGTCTTCTCTAAGCCGCCTAAAAGACCAGCCTTGTGATGACGTTTGGAGATGTTAAGGAGACGTCTCATATATGTGCAGCAAGGCGGACATTAGGCAAGATATAAGAGGTATTCTAGACTAAAGCGTCTCGCGCGTGCCGTCTCTGGGACGGCGTTAACGTCTCCGATACCCGTCTCGAAGACGTCACAAATCTTGTGTGTGCGCTCTGGGCATTTTATTAAGCAGGGTGCAAATTACCGGAAACATCCAGGATTCAATTCTGCCTTCAATAATAAGTATTGATGATCTTGATGCAGGGTTATCGAATAGACTTGACAAGCCAATGATTAATGCAGGAGAGTTTCAGACAGCAAATCTCATGTGAGCGATGCTGATTTCCCGAGCCACATTCCATAATCTGGCGGAATACCTCCTTACGATACCGCAGCAAATACCGTGGAAGCGGGCAGTATTACACATGGACACAAAAAACAGAAATATTGCAGTCATCCCATGCGTACGTAAGTTGGCCTATAGCTTGAGACAGCTGAATGAACCCCACATGTTTCGAGACGAAAGAAGGCAGAGGTGAAATCATTTGTAGATTTTAGTTGTAGGGTGGTAGACACGAAATAAGGGCAAATCAAATAAAAATAGATGAAAAACACGCCTGCCTTATGTAAGAGACAAAAAAATATGGCACTGACATTCGGATAACGCATGTAGCAGAGGAAGCCTTATGAAATGAACGAGATGAGCAGGAAAGCATCAAGACGTCGACGCCTTGACGGACAGTTTAGCTAGACAGACAGACAGACAGACAGACAGACAGACAGACATAGATAGATAGATAGATAGATAGATAGATAGATAGATCGATAGATAGATAGATAGATACGGTGCTGTTCTCTAGAAAAGACCAAACACGCAGCTGCGAAGGATACAGATGTCTGCGGCTGGTGAAATGAGAGGTGCAAAGAAGCAACGGTGGAAGAAAACGTGACTTCTATATATGGCTCGCGTTTTAATCACATTGGTAAATAACATGGCACATTGAATTGCCATATAAGCTTACCTTAGACATTCTACACTCGGACCTCCTCGACGACCAAGCATTTCGTAGGACACTCCCCTCAGATCAGAAGTACGCGTCGTAAAATGATAAATTTTACAACGCGTGAAAGCTGTGAAGGTGCACGCCTATAGCAGATGCTTTTTTGTTGGGCACGTAAGAGAGAAAGACTGTTATAATGTTCCGTCGACAATTGGTAGTATAAAGAAAGGTCCAGTGACCTGGATGTCGCGGGAAACTTCTGCGTTTACTTGGTCATAAACACCATCATTGAATCCCCCAGCCTCTCCTAATATTGACGCTCGGAGACGTTTCAGCGACTGCGCCACGAAAACATGGCGGACGCGCCCAGTGTTGGCAGACCACAATGCGCTATCAATATCTCGTTCACGTCTGAGTACATTCAATCGGAACGGAGCACGAGGTCACGCGTTCACACGCCTATACGTTATGTCGGATTATATGCGTACCTTTATTGAACGCCCAAAAGCCATAGAGCCCCGTTATTAGGAGAGAGTGAAAACACTGTAAGCGGGATATATTGTCGCGCATGTTTAAGCGTTGTCCTCATGGTAATGTATGTTTATCACAAGTATGTTTATCAGAAGTGAAAACTCGGTATTGGAGATAGAACAAGAACATGTCAAGCGCCTGGTAAAATGCATCGAAGCGAGAAATGCAGTGTTCCGTGGAGGTGAGAGCTATCTGATCCATTGCACGTTTCTTGCTTCATCGCATTGAAGGGAACCGGACACACTAAGCACAGGCACTCCTTTATGGAATGGTAATGGTTCTTTTAATCATGTTCTCTTCCATTCCCAAACGGCAGTCAATTGACCTAGTTTTGGTTAGTTAAGCTCTTCGAACACATTGTGTATCTCCAGTCATAATTCACACTGCAATTCCAACCAGGTGGAGCGTTGCCGTTTTTTTCTTGTGCTAAACAAGCAGGAGGCTTGGGATTTGCTGCAACAAAACAAGCCTTCAGTAAAAGAAGCACGGGGACATTTCTTAAGAATTATACCTATGATGGTTACGAAGAAATGTTTCTCAAGCGGCTAGTTCGCGAAAAGGATGAAAATGTGAATAAGATCAGAAAACAATGTAATTTTTAGCAGAAATGCATAAGATATTCTTCAACGGGTACCGCGATTTCTTACACGCTAAGATTGGTAGACCTTAATGTCGTCACCTCGGGAGCGCTCTGTGCAGTTCACTGTGCGTTCCAAGAAGTGATGCCACCTTTTCCCGCTCTGTTAGTGTTGCAAGAGCCAAAGCTGTACTGGGCTATGTCCCGTAAGCTCAGTCGTCGCTCTTCAATGATATTGCGCGTATCAATGACGTTTAGCATTCACCGTATTACCACTAACGCTCTGTTGAACGCAGAAAAGCAGATATCCGATGAGAAGCAGCAATCACTCAACAACTCTCCCCTGTTAGCAGTGTACGACAGCACGACAACTTGCTCCTACATGTTCCTAGGACGGTGATGCTTTCCACACGCTACAACAGTATCGCGTTTGAATCCGTGTGTACTGAGCAACGCCCGCCGTTTCTGCTTGGACGACTTCACAAAAAGCGCGGCGAACCACGGTTCTTTGGGTATTGCGCGGCGACACGAACCAAGTATCAAAATAGTCATTTGCTATATAATATGTGAACATGTATTGGCAAGTTAGCATTAGCCGAGTTATATATAAATTGGCAAGATAATACAGGCTGTTCGGGCTAGCAAGCTTACAAAACATATGGAAGAAAACAGCCTGCTGATTAGAACGACCAGAACCCTGGTATTGCTTGCTAATGTTATTTAGCATGTGCGCATGCATTTGCACTTACGGTCTTTTGCTTTTATGAGACCACTCTGTATCTACATATGTTTACCAGCAGGCAAGTTTTCGCTGACCGGTTCATTTCAGAAATTTACTGAGGCCTTTTGAAGAAGTGAATTCAATTCGTTTATGCGAAGCGACTTGTGAAGTTTTATTCACAGTTGTCTGCGGCAACACCAAACGTTTTTGATCTCTTGTTCCTTCAACATCATCACTGCTCTTTCAACTTCGTATATTTTTTGTAACTTTTTGTTACTGAGCAGCCATTTGGGGTTGAACAATGTAGAAAATTGCGTCGGAAAATTTGGACTGCTTCTACTTATTTTTGCAGAGTACTAAATTCCTTTTGCGACACAAACTACACTGTAAATACACTTTCATGTGCACGAGCAGGAAAATAAAGAAATATCGCTGATCCTTGACCTAGACAACTAAGTAATACATCGAGAAAGGATACTTTCGTGACACATGTAGTGTCATTCATAAGAATACATATTGGTCCTAGACACTTTTCATGGAACATAGCCACGGCTAGACAACTTTCTAATAATCGTGATGTCGCCTTGCATGCGAGATTCGGGTCTTTACGAAAGTGAAAGGTACTATGTATAGCTGCCGGAATGACGTGAAGCGACGTCTGTGGCGTCGGGCATCGCAATTGTCTTGCGCAAATCAAGCGGGAAGGTACTTGAATTATTCGAAAGCGCTAGCGCGTACACTCCATATTTCAGGGTTTGTTACTCCCATCATGAAAGCTGGTATTTCTCAGTGCACGTACAGGGTGCTTCAGTTAACTTCGTGCCCAGCTTTCAAATATCACCATGTGCTTACAATGATGGAGTTGCAATACTGTTTTTGTAATCTTTATGAAATGTGCTTAGTGAATTCATTAGTTATAATAACCGGCCGACTTTTACATTGTTGCTCAGAATGCGAAATTTTGAGCGGAGGTGTACAACATGCTGACTAGTGAATAGTTGGTCTAGTGGCTATGGTACTCGGATGCTGATCCGAGGTTCGCGGGATGAAATCGCGGCCGCGGCGGCTGTATTTCGGTGGAGGCGAAATGTTGAGGCCCGTGTACTGTGCGATGTCAGTCCACTTTAGAAACCCCCTCGAAATTTGCGGAGTCCTCCACTACGGCGTCTCTCATAATCATAGGTGATTATGGGACGTAAAACCCCAGAAATTATAATCAGTGTCCAGAGAGTTTATTTCCATAATATTAGCTACAGTGGTTTTAATCGCACCCAACTTCTATGAATGAAAGGGCCGAGGTCTCAAAAACTACGACGGTACATGTGGTCGCGCGCAGAGGGATTAGTGCTGTTAAACACGTCACGAACAAATCGATGATACACAGATAGATATTACTATACGGAAAACACGAGAAACTCGCCACACTTCTCGGCCTTTTAATACATTTGTTCCGCACGCATCATCAAAACCTTCGTCCGTAGCATGTCTGAGTCCCGTAACGAACGTCGTTAGGTGCAAATGCCCTAGTTACATCATCATCAGCCTGTCTACGCCCACTGCACGGCAAAGGCCTCTCCCATAGGTCTCCACTTATCTTGGTCCTGTGCTAACTGTGTCCAGTTTATCCCTGCTAGCTTCACAGTCTCATTTGCCCACGTAACTTGATGGTTACCTTCAAATCTGGCGCACTTTCATAAACTCTGAAAGATTTGAATGCAGCGTACAATGTAACCATTATTCATAGAAGAAAACGCCGTATATTGTTAGCAGCCGCTAAATGCGAACGATTGGTGATTGACTTCTGGGGTTTTACGTCCCGACACCACGGTCTGATTATGAGAGACGCCGTAGAGGAGGGCTCCGCAAATTTAGACCACCGTGGGTTCTTTAACGTCCACTGACATCGCACAGCACACGGGCCTCAACATTTCGCCTCCATCGAAACGCAGCCGCCGCAGCCGGGATTCGATCCCGCGGCCCTCGGATCAGCAGGCGACTACCATAGCAACTCGACCACCGTGGCGGGGCAAAAAAGCGAACGAAAGAAAAGGTTCATACGCCGCGCGATGCATAGTCGCCGTGTAAATCAACCGCGTGCAGTTTTGCCTATTTCCCGTGTACTGTACCACGCAACCTCTATTTATAGACGAAAGCGCTGTGTATTGTGAGCAGATACTAAAGGTGATCCCTGTAACGTCTACTTATAAAGCTGTGTTGCTTAGCTTTATCAGAAGCTCTACGACGACAAGGGGTACCTGGCGTATACGTGAAAATCATAAACAACATATACAAAGATTGCACAGCCACACTACTCCTACATGAGAAAAGCAGAGAAATCCCGATCCAGAGAGGTGTGAGACAGGGAGATACGATATCCCCGATGCTATTCACTGCATGTTTAGAGGAAATCTTTAAACGTCTAGACTGGGAAGAAAAGGGCATTCGAATAGATGGAGAATATCTCAGCAATTTAAGATTTGCAGACGACATTGTACTCTTTAGCAATGATGGCGACGAACTACAAAACATGATTAATGACCTAAACAGGGAAAGTATTAAAATTGGGTTAAAAATGAATAGGCAAAAGACCAAAGTTATGCTCAATAGCCTAGCTAAGGAACAGGAATTTACAATCGACAATGAACCCTTACAATGTGCAAACGAATACGTATACCTGGGACAGTTAATAACAGGAACTCCCAACCACGAAAAAGAAATTCTCCGTAGAATAAGGATGGGCTGGAGCGCATTCGGAAGGAATTACGAAATCATGACTGGAAACTTACCGCTCTCACTAAAGCGCAAGGTATTCAATCACTGTATCCTCCCAGTATTAACGTACGGTGCAGAAACGTGGAGGATAACTAAAAGACTAGAGATGAAACTAAGGAGCGCGCAACGTGCAATGGAAATAAAAATGATAGGGGTCACGCTAAGAGATAAAAAACGAGCGGAATGGATCAGAGAACAGACAGGAGTAGCCGATATTATTATATCAATTAAAAGAAAGAAGTGGACCTGGGCAGGACATGTCATGAGGAGAACAGATAACAGATGGACAGTAAGAGCGACGGAATGGATACCAAGAGAGGGAAAACGCAACAGAGGCAGGCAAAGGGTTAGATGGAGCCATGAAATTAAAAAGTTTGCGGGCGTAAAGTGGAACCAACTCGCTCAGGAGAGGGTGGAGTGGAAATCGATGGGAGAGGCCTTCGTCCTGCAGTGGACCTAAATAGGCTGATGATGATGATGATGATGAATTTTACAAAAGTTACTCTATTATTTCAAATATTTTATCGGCACATGAAGATGCGAAGATATGCTCCTTTACCAAACTTTACCGCATTTAGGGTGTAGTACTGATGCCTTGCGCTTTGTAGTTCATGCATATAAAGCCCCGCTTTATAAATAGCAGGGCTGGGCGATATCGCAATAAAAGAGTATGGCTCAGAGATAATTTTGAGTATCTGTATTGCTGTACATTTGAAAAATATATTGGTATCTCGGTAGTGAAATACTTTTACGACGTATTGCGCGTATCGCGATACTATGTAGGACACGGGTATCTCGTTACATTTTTTTTAGGGGAATCAGCTGACACTTGTCTCCAGCGACGTGTTTCTACGCGGAAATTTGGCGCCGTTCCGCTGCTGTTGCGCTTCTTCAACCCCCTCCCCCCCCTTCTTCCTCGCGGGTTGCAGGTGCCCCACCACGTGCGGGACGGGCGTGCGGACAGCGCGTGGAACGGCCCTGACGGCGACCTCCGCAGAAAAAGGTTCTTCTAGTCGCTCTAGCCACAATGAAATTACTAGTTCGTTAGTGATTCGAGCACTTTGCTTGGTCTATGCTACCTCGAGCATAGCTAATACTGTTGCTGTGCTCCAGTATATTTTTTTATTGTAACTGATATCTGTGCATATGTCGTTATTGACAACTATGTACAGTGTAAGCCTCCTTTGTGATGCCTTAATTGCACTCAGAATACTGTGATAAAATAATGAACAAATTGCTAGTTTCAATGCGCTGGAACGTTTTAAGTACAATGTTACACTTAATGTATTTACGGATTATCAACATCCCTGACACAGAAAAAGTATTTCAGTATCAGTAGTGCCGTATCTGCATGCCGCAATACTTTTTCCGTCTTTTTGCAAAAATGTCACTGAAATATCTCGCTACGTCAATTAGAAATGTATCTCAGTATCTGTATTTTAGGCTTTCAAACCATGTATTTTGGTATCTATATTTCGGAATACTTTTTCGGGTGTCTCTGCCCAGCCCTGAATTAAATAGCGCGGGTGAGGAGCCAGCCGATAGAGGATGAATCGGTAAACGTGCTCGTCTGGCAGTGCCGCAGCCGGCGGTAGAAACCCGCAACCCAGCTACCAAATTTTATTGGGGCGCAGCTTAGGTGTTTGCGTTTTGACTATGACGATGAACTCTAGCTCAAAGAACTTTCGCTTCAGCAAGGAGCAGTGGAGGGAATGCTCCCGTATAATCTCTGCAGCTTATGTGTGCGCCTTTCTTCCTATCCGCTCTACCGGGTGCAGGCTTAATGAAGGCTTGTGTTCACGGCGAGAGCGCTAAAGCAAATTTGCTCAACTACAGTTGATATTGAAGGAAAGAATGCTTTATTGGTCGCTGTACTCAACAATGGGATGCATCGCACTCTTGCTATTAAATGGAAAACGCTTTGTAATGTCTACATACACTTTACAACAAAACATTAGCAGACGTACCAACTGAAATACTTACTTGCATTGCACATTTGTACGCAATAACGCAACGCCGGAAATTGGCCGTCTCCATTTTTCACAAATGTTTCTTCGCACAACTTAGACGTCGTATTGTAGAACCACCTCCTGACGGTACCTTCTTTCATATCTTGAGGTGCAGGAGCCTTGCAATTCACCTTTTTCACGAGCTCTAAAATAAGAAATAATTTTTGTGAGAGCTTCCACGGTTAACACTTCTGAAGAGCAGAGCTCTTTGTTCCGGCCGTTCGGTGTAACGTGCGACCAGAAAATTATCCTATTCATGAAACAAGTACCCGTGTACTTTCTTGCACAAGCGCGGGTATCGGTGGAATTTATTATATGGTTGTTTTAGTATAGTCGTGCCCAGTATAGAGCAGCTTGGTTGTGGGAAACGGGAATGAGCAGAAATGCTATAAGGGTGAGGGAAAAAACACCAGGTCTGCGCGGAATCACAGGACAGTGACAGCGTAAGCTGGAGGAGCAACCTTTTTAGCGGCCATTGTAAATGCTTAATGATCTGGCCAAGTGATCGGGCCATGAGGTATATCGAACAGCCAAGTCAGGTTGATGTCGGGGCTGCGCGCGTCGCTTGTCGCGTGACGTATGGCACAATACGACAAAACTGCTTCAAGAGGCAGCGCTTTGTAACCATGATGACAGTAAAGTTGAAGACGATCGTTTCAAAATGATGATGTTCATGATGCCTCTGTAATGGGTGCAGAGCTACAAAGCATGCACCCCTGTGTTCTTTGAAATGATTCGTCGCACTCGTTATGCAATCCACATTCCTCGACGCATAGTGGCGTGTTCCTACTTTGCCACGTAACTTCACATTTGTTAATGCGTTACCTCGGCAGGCTTTGTACCTGTTTACGTATTTTTGGTGGTGATTTTTCAAGCACAGGTGTAGCTCAGCGGCCGAATACTCGATTGCCACGTATAGACCTTTCCATCGGCACTCTCGCACCGGCGAGCAGGAACCTGTTTTTGTCGTCCGCTAGCGCGCGGGAGAGAGCTCTCCGCGCCACGCCCCCCTTCGCTGGGCTGTTTGTCGCGCCGAGCCGCCCAAACGTTTTGCCGTGCCTGCACGGTGCACGCGCTGTTTTTCGCTCACTAGAGCGATTTAAAATGTCCTTCAAGAACAGTCTACCGACAGGGCATCACTGCATTGTTTGCGGTTGCACGCACAACCATAAGAAAAGAAACGCTGCACGTAAACAGCTGTGCAGTAAGCACAACGTTGCGCAGGAGGAGTGCGGCTGCGCACTCACTGACGTACTCTTGCCAAATGCCGCACCGTACATGTTCCCACGTGGTCGAACGCTGATGTCGCCAACACCCCCTCAACCCTAGTCAGTGCCGTTCTTAGTATATGGTAAGAATGTCCCAGATTTCTTCTTTCCTTCACTCTTCCTACTCGATTAGCTTCAACCATGAGAGCTAAACGCGTTTCACGGTACTACCAAAGCAAGGGGTTTTAGTACGGACATTCCTTTTCCTTTTTTTCTTTTTTGTTGCTCCTGTCCTTGCTGCTGTATGCCTCCGGCCTGTGCAGTGCAAACCAGGTGGGCATGTTTTGTTGAACGGCAAACGTGCTTCAGCACCTTATGTGACGCGGACGCTTCCTTCAAAAGAAAACAAAAATGGAGAGCTCGACAGAAGTCGATAATGAACTAGGCTGCGAGAACGGAGCCGAATGATTGCTTCTTGATCATAAATGCGATAAATGGGAAAACCAATTAGAACAAAAAAAAATCCAGGTCCCACGCACTCCGGGAGCCAACGTTATTCATTAAAGAGAAAGTCAGCACACAATAGCCGACAGATGAAGGAACTTTAGCCAAGAGTACCCATCTAGCGCTGGTTTTAATTGAGTAAATGCCGCACATATGCCCAGGCTTATACATCATGCCACAACATTTTACGATGTTATGCACACAGATATACGTGTGGCATTTACTGACTGACTGTCACACCTTGTTTAAGTTTACTTGCTTTATTATCAGTGTCCGTACGCCGTTGCACTACGTATTGAGCTTTGTCGTTATTTTGAGTAATGACCATATCGAGACACGATCATGTCGTTTCATGAACATCATTATAAAATATCGCATCCGTCGAGCTGTACCTTTAGTTTGACACCCATTTCAACCCCCTTAAAGCTTTCATGTTGAGTCATAATCATGTCGTGCCATGACCATATTGTGTCATGAAAATGACTATAACTCATATCACATCTCCTTCTGTGCCTTTCGTTTTACAACCGGTATCGAAACCCCTTTTGCATAATGATGCTCATGTTGTCATTTCATGTAAGCGATGTCATGAACATGATTATATCTTACATCACATGCCTTGCGGTTTGCTTTTCCTTTGACGCCCATCTTCACCCCTTTCCGTTAATTTTCGCTCCGCCATGCACATGTCATATTACGTATTTCATGTCATGAACATGACTAACGCGTATCGCCTCTCTCGATCTATATCTTTCGTTTGGCACCGATCTTGACCCCTTCCCGTTAATTTTTGCTTCGTCATGCTCATGTCATATCATGTATTTCATGTCATGAAAGTGACTGACTGGTGTCTCTGGACCTGTATCTTTCATTTGACAGCCATCTTGACCTCCTTCCTTTACATTTGTTTTTGCAGAGTCATGCTCATGATATGAGCACATCATGTCATGCCATGAACGGCACTACGACGAATATTACATTCTTCGTAATGCACCTTTTGTTTGACACCCATATCGATCCCCTTCCAATACTATTATGTTTCCAGAGTCATGCTCATGCCATAGCATGACATGAGAACATCATTTCATGCCACGAACGTGACTAACTCGCGTCTCAGAACCTGTATCTTTAGTTTCACACCCACCCTGACCTCCTTCCTCTACATTTGTTTTTGCAGAGTCATGCCCATGGCATGAGCACATCATGTCATGTCCTGAACGTGACTATGACCAATACTACATTCTTCGACATGCACTTTTTGTTTGAAACCCATATCGATCCACTTCCAGTGGACTTGTGTTTGCAGTCATGCTCATGTCATAGCATGACCTGACCACATTCAGTCTGTCATGAACGTAACTACGACCAATATTACATTCTTCGACGTGCACCTTTTGTTTGACACCCATATCGATCCCCTTCCAATAGTATTATGTTTCCAGAGTCATGCTCATGTCATAGCATGACATGAGAACATTATGTAATGTCATGAACGTGACTATGACCAATATCACATCCTTCGAGATTCACCTTTCGTTTGACACCCAACTCGACCGCCTCCTCACAGTTTCAAGCTTTTCCTTGTATCATGAAAGGGACCGTGTATAGCCGGTATTCAACACATGGCGCTGCCGCGCAGCAGCCGACAGCCGCCGGCGACGGTCTCCGGCGCCGTGAAACGTCGGCCGCGCGAGAGGTGTTCAAAGTGCACGGCAAGGTTGGCGACCTAACTCGTAAGAAGGCACTCATCCTGTGACGTTTTGCATGTAAGCAAACTGCGGCGTTATTTTGACCCTTCTGAACTGAGACTTTCTCGAGGGGAGTGGGATGAACAAGGCGATGGTAGAAGCCGAAGAAGAAGCGCGCGTGCATTAGAATAAATGCATGGCATCTGAATCACGGCCCGTCTCAGTGTTATTGCGTCACACACACTCTATATATATATATATATTGTGTGTGTGTGTGTGACGCAATAACACACTCCAGCACGCTCTACATAATGTGCTTAGATGTACCTTTGTTTATGCCCTCGTTTCTTGAACAACTGAATGTTTCATAGAAATCCCGGACGTCATAAAATATGGAAGTGTTCAAATTTCGAAACCCCACCCATTATGTAATCCTCCCCCTTTTCTCCTCAGGCCTCACGCCGTTCGAGTCTTTCTTGATTCCAAACGTGCGCGTTCTAATGTGGTTCATATGATTGTTTTGTTATCGTTCATCATTTGTAAAATATCACATGGTCATGATCATGAAGGACGAGGAGCAGAGTATTAAAGGTTGGACTTTATCTGGCTAACCTGCGCCCAGCAAAGAAAGCAAGGAAGAAGAAGGTAGCATTTAATGAGAGGAAAGGAGATGTCGGCCTCCATGGGGAGAGTCTCTGGCCTGGTACTCCTCACAGAGGTGAGGGGAAAAGGATAAATAGAGATAGAGGTAGGTGTGAGAGGTGACGATGGTAACGTAGAATGAGTCACTATACACGTCCTGTAAGCGGATCAGCACTATGCGCAGTGGTCTTTACAGCAGAGTACTAGAGACGGGCATCTAAACCTGTGCCACGCAAAAAATTAAAAAGGGCCTTGTAGTTGCGTTGGGCGTGGTCTGTGTACAGGAAATTACACCGCACAACAATACAGGTGAGCACACTCGTTGGTTGTCGATGAAAATTTATCAGCAGCGAGAGAAGCGCACGTGTCACGCGTCAAAATATTCCAGCACCATCGTACACTCTAGCGAGATCAACCACGTATGTACTCGGGCATACACATCCGGTCTGCAACGTTTGTAGAACAAACTTCGGGAAGCTGCATGCAATTTCGAGTGCGTCCAGCGCCTTGACGGGCAACGCACGCCATTATCCTGGTACTTTTATTATAATGCCGTCTTGTGTAATAACAGACACCATAATACGTATTCGAGAACAGAAACGTTATAGTGTTTCGTGTTTGCTACTTACGACACCTAATCTGGAATCGGTACATCAGGAGGTCACTGGTTACCTGTAGGAGTAGTGCCCGCAACTTGACTCTCTTCGCTCTTCCACTTACCAGAAACGTCTGAAGGTAATACACTAGGTACTTATATGTATAGTTATTAGTGTTGTTACAGTTGTATGTTTGTTCCTACTGCTACTTGCAAATACAAGCATAAGGCGTTTGAAATTTCGCAGTCATAGATTCCTAGACTTGTCGTCAGTGATCCTCAATCTTGTCGTTCTTGTGTTGGAAAAGAAAGTTTTGTAAACACGTATTTTTAAGGCGTGATTTGCGCTTCTTTTACTGTTTGTGGTATTTTTAACCATGTAGTTAAGTATTTATAGTTATGGTTAGGATAGTATCAAAGCATTGATCAGCGATATGCGCGCGCAAATGCGGCCACCACAACTCAATGCCCTCCGCTCTGCTCGTTTTAACTTCCAAGCCCGTTGTCTCTAGTACGTTGTTGTTGGGGCACTTTGGTTGCATTTTTCCTTCAGTTTAAGTGTTTTTTCACTATGTGCGCGTCCCCTGCGGTTTTGCTAGCGCTGCTTATTACGGAGATGTGGTTTAGATCTCGAAGCCACCCTCTGAACAGCTATGTGCGGCGATGCCCCTTTGAATTTTCTGTAACGGACGTTTCTGCTTTGTGTCTGGACAACCGAAATGCGCGATAAGGACCGAAGGTAAGCGCAGTACAGTTATCTTTGTACAGTTAGTGCAAGGTATGCAGAGTCGGCGTGCTGTTGGTGGTCCAACTCTGCGCAGAGTGGTCCAACTTCAAAGCGCAGAGCGATTCCCCGTGCCGCGGCTCGTAGCATTGCCGCAAAAGAGGGATACATGTGGGCTCCGCGAGAAGAAAACGCAGAAGACCGGCGTTTTCCTACGGCCTTTGTCAATGCCGTAGGAAAACGGCATTGGTTTTTCTACCGCTCGGCCGGATGCGACCGGGAGATGTCTTTGTGTGCAGTCGCATTCTGGTCGCAATTACGGCACTCGAAGCGTGCAGGCGATCCAGCCCCCCGGCTGCACTAACGACCGAAGGTCTTTAAGGTGAGAGATTATGAGAGAGCGAGATGACAGATGACATATCGTTCGTGGCTAGGGCCTGTAAATATTCTCGCCGCTGTGTGGCGGCTAGTTGAAAGAGACCTGGGGCGCTGGCAGCTTAGCTCGAGCCGGGCCTCCGGCGCCGGCGGTCGTCTGGGCCGATACCTAGGCGACAAGGTAGGAGAGACGGAAATGACTCGTTTTGCGCAGTGAACCTATCCCCTCGCGTGTTGTAGATTGTGACGTGTGTTTGACCAATGCCCTGTGTGTCATAAATGTGTTTGTGCGATTGGTTTTCCTGATTCCAACCCCCAAGTGTGGTTGGCTTGCTGGGGGACTCTGTCTAACGGAGGGTTGAAGTGACAACACCTTGGATGTGAGATGAGAGCGGAGGTTCGGGCTTGGACCCTGGCAGACGCCTGAGTGTGGAATAAAGCTTCTCTTTACCGGTCAACAGCTCTTCCTTCGCGCTGCCATCGTGTACTCGAGTTGAGCGGCACGAGAGCGCTGTGTGTCAGAGAACGAGGGCAAAGCCGAAGTACTTCGTTGAGCGACTGACGAGGCGCTGCGGTGTTTGGTATGAGAAGGAGAACGGCAAGACAGACTAACGCAACGACGAGGGTGGTCCGGTGGAGTACCTTGAGCATCGATGACTGCGTAACGAGAAGCGTCGGAGACGGGACTGACGCAACTGCAACTGACAACGACACCGCATCACGCCAAGGTGAGGCTCCCTTCGTGCTCTTTCGGGGCCCTTTTTATTGAATGCACTTGCGTTCAGGCACATTCTGGGAGATGGCGGATTCAGAGAGAGAGATGATATGGAAGATGACAATGTGAATGGATCGGAACGCACGCGCGAGTTGATGCTTGAGATAGAAACATTAAAGCTCAAGCTTGAGCTGGCGAAGATGAGGTCGTCGTGTGCCTCTTCAGAGGAGCCGGAAATGCGGAACCGGCATACCGGTCTTGCATGGTACGCGAAAGAGCTGAAAGCAGCCCTCGCGCCCATGCCCACTAATAAGCCAGTGATTCCCGCCTGGTTCATGAATGTGGACGCCCTTTTTGCGGCATTGAGCATACCTAAGGAAGCACAGGGAACTGTTATATTGCCATTTTTGAGTGACAAAATGCAGACATTCGTTGCCAGTCAATCGGAGGCTCGGGTAATGCTGTACCCAGATCTAAAATCTAGAGTTTTAAAGCAACTGCTGATGACTCCAAGTGAGTACCGCCTAATGATTGTAGAGATCAAACGAGAAGTAGATGAATCTTGGAGCCAAGTGACGGCACGTCTGGAGACAATGTTCACGTACTACCTCAGAAGTAGAGAGTGCAGTCGTTTGAGAGTCTTCAGGAATTACTGATAGCTGGTAGGCTGAAGCTGTTAATGCCAAGTGATCTCCGCTCACTGGTCAGCCAGCAGGAAGTAAAGGGCTGGTTGAAGCCGAAGGATATAGCAGAGTTAGCCGCAAATTTTGAGGAAAGCCTGGATGGCAGCAGGCACAGCAACTACCGCGGTACTGCATTAACGAATCAGAATTATAGGCCGCAAGCGAAACATTCCCCTGGTGCAAACTTCAGCCCTAATTCAGGAGTATGTTTTGGATGTGGACAGCGGGGCCGCTTTCCAAGTGATTGCGAGTCTTAACGTGGCACTGCCGCTAAGAAAGCAGAGGTTGCATGCGTTACTCCCCAGAGGCCAAGGCCATTTGAGAGACCAGCCACACCGTCGCGGCAAACCGACTTTATGAACACTTCACTGATGAGGGATCCGAGGATTGAAATTTCCGTGGGAGACAAACCTTTTTTCGAGCGAATTGACTCAGGTGCGGATATCGCAGTAATACGAGCGAATGAAGTAACCGCTGAGATTTTGGGTCAGAGTAGCAGCACAATAATGCTAACTGGTGCTTTTGGTCAGGGTGTTACAGCGCGCCTAATGTATGTGCCTACCGGTCTTCCACACTCGTCAGGGAGCGCTACTCAGCGTGTGACCTTGCTTTGCGCAGTAACTGATCAGTTAACTACCAGTGCGTCCATGCTACTTACTCCGGAAGATTATGAATGCCTTCGTCACTGCCGTCAACAGCTAATGAGTGATCTGAAGGAGTGTGAGAAAGAGATTACCTGCATTGCACAGGAGATGGTACGGGAGCTGTATTTAACATTGAGAGAGCAAGAGCAGGTGTCTTTATGCTCTAGCTCTAATGCTAACGCCGTACAGCGAACATTAGAGGAACCGCGACGCAGTGAGCACCAGGTACCTAACATCGAGGGTGAGGCAAGCACCTCGTTAGAAGATG
>CM023484.1:139347351-139376694 GCA_013339685.2 Hyalomma asiaticum | reverse complement strand
CGACAAGCACTTAACATGAATTCTTGGTGCCACTCTTGGAACATGCAGTTAAATGCAGCGAAAACACTTTTATTGAGAATCACAAGAAAAAAGGCCCCAATAATATTTGAGTACCACTCCAGCAGCGTTCCCATTCAAACAGTCGAGAGTTAAATGGCAAATCAGTTCTGCGGAGACCCGCAAGGTGGAGTAAAGTTTATGAAAGAGAAAATTAGCATCCACCCGTTTTGCAGCCCAGGGCTACAAGGAAATCCATAGGGATGGATTTCCTGAAATGGATTTCCGTATGGATTTCCTTGTAGCCTTGTGCTACAGACGGGTGGATGCTAATTTTCCCTTTCAGTTGAGAATTAAAAGTACGTTGAGGTCACTTTTACCGACAAATCAACATGGACTAAACATAATGCAGAAACATGCACGATGGCATTTCAGAAGATGTGCTTCTTGCGCAGAAGGCTACGTTATGCATCTCGTCAAGTGCGCTTGCTTACTTACGTGCAATCGAAGTTAGAATATGCGTCACAAATTTGGGATCCTCATACACTAAAGGATGTTAATCAGCTTGAAATGATCCAGCGCAAGGCCACTAGATTTATTTTTAATAAATATAAGCGAACACATTCCACTAGTGCACTCATGACTGAAAACAAAATGTTTTCTTTACTTTCCAGAAAAATGTTTCATCGCATAAAAGTTCTAGATAGCATATTTGCTGGTGACTTGAATGGAAATGATTTGCCATACGTTCGTCATATTACAACTCGAAAAACAAGACACACCAGACCTCATAAACTGAAACCAATTTTCGCTGAAACTAAGGCATTTAAAAATAGCTTCTTTCCGAAAACTATAGAGGACTGGAATAGACATCCAGATTCAATCATTATGTCGTCACACTTCGTTGAGGCTCTGGAAGATCATGTTTTTTGTTAGATTAAATGTTTTCTTAGTGCTAAATTGGTTTCATTGCACTATATATGAGCGTTATTAATTTTATGCACCCGTTGTTTCTTGTTCTCGAGCCATTATTGGATCTAGTTTGTACCATGACATGTATTATGCCATCCTTGTATTTCATTTCTTTTATGTGTACTGCTCCTCTTGCTTGGGCCAATTGGCCTGCAGTATGTTGAAATGAATGAATGAATGAATAAATAAATAAATAAATAAATAAATAAATAAATAAATAAATAAATAAATAAATAAATAAACTTATCCACGGCAGCTTTTTCAAGTACAAATGTCCACGCCAATTGACAAAAGTCTACTAGAGCTAAAAGGTCAAAATTTCAATAAACGACTGCACTGAGCCACTCGTGCTCCTAAAAGCTATATAATCGTTACCATCTGCTGTACGCTGCTTAACAGTTTGTCATGCTGCAAGGAATAAAAGTGGTCAATAATATCGATGCTCAAGGCAATGAAGCCAGCAGTGGTGATTAGTGTCTAGAAATTCGACAACACCAGAATTTCTTACACAGAACAGATCGTTTATAGTTAGAATACAAAGACGCTTCCTGTAGAAAGAGACTTCCAAGTGACTTCTTTCAGACACAATTGCTCTTAAGGCATTACTGGTTTGTTTGTCTTAACTGGTGTAAAATACCTCTAGTTCTATATCTTTCCCTTTTTCGACGCCACTACGAAGATTCCCTAAGTCTTTCCAGCAGGCATTTGGCTTTCGCTTTTACCTCCAAAACCTTTGTAGGATACCCTTCTGTCTTGCGGTCACGTGTCAAATTGGCCCGACTAGTCGATGTATTACCTACCATAAAATTATTCGCCCTTGACAGCATAGTCACACTTGCTGTGGAGTTCGACGCTCCGCCTTCAGTTCATAATTACAATAGGTTTAAAAGATACGGCGCCTCGCCATATTGAAAATTCATCCGCAAAAAATAAAAGTCTACATTGAAGAAGTCCTTGAAACACCCGAGTATAACTTACCAATGGAACGCAGCATCACTAGGAAGAAGACAACGTGCTCTAAGAAAGTCATGTCTGGCAGCGGTTGCTTTCCCGTCTAAAAGACAGTCGTGTACCCACACGCTCGCTCTGCCTGCCATACTTATCGTCTGTAAATGACAGATATTTTTGAATGAGAAATAGCCATATACATCCACTGTCCAATAAAGAGAAGCTGTGAATCTGTTTAGTCTATATTAGGTTAAATATTGATCTTTAGAAATGCCGACTGAAATGTCTCTCTGATAGTACGGAACACGTAAAGTTCAGGCTCCTCTCTTCTTTTTCTTGAAACAGTCCAAAGGTTCAAAGATTTCTAAATCATTATTTTCGATATCCCTCTGCTTTAAGAAAAGTAACAGACGGGCCCGAAGAAGAGCATTTATGCCCTTAGAAATGTGTCCCTTGGAAGGGAAAGGTCATAATTAGAATACCTCCAACGGTGTGAGCAAGAATCTTTTATGTGTTTGTCATAGTGCGCTGAAATGTGAAGCTGTTTTCTAGCTTGGTGCTATCGGAGCGGTATTATAACAGCGTAGTCATTTCTCATAAATCATTAGTATACATGGTGTGACAAAAACGTGACCGTGCAGTTTCATTACCTGAAATAGTTGTTTTACACTTGTCTTGATGGTCGTTATCATAGAAATAATTGGCGAATGGGAAGGTTATCTTGGTTCATTACGAAGCACTTTTCGATGAGTATTGCTGCTTTGGCCTTGTGCTGCTTCGGACAGCACAACTGACAGCGCGGCCGTACTCTTCCACGTTCGCTGTGGAGGAGTACGGCCGTTCTTTGGAACTTGCTACTCCTGCACTGAGTACTCTGACGACGTTGGTCGCTTAAATGACAGGAGCAATTAAGAGTAAAAGAAATGCCTGTATTCTTTTGCATTACCATTGTTTCTTGTCATTTTAACACTATGTGGTGTAGTCAACATAACAATTATAATGGCCGGGGACTACCTGCGAAAACCTGAGTACCATTATGAGAGGCGCCGTAATGGAGGGCTCCGGAATTCCAGACCACATTGGGTCTCTTAGCGTGCACTGATGTTGCATAGGAAACGGGACTCCAGCACTATCGCCTCTATCAAAAATGCGACCGCCACTGCAGGGATCGAAACCACGTTGTTCGGGTGAGCAGGCGAGCGCCTTTTCTTTAGTTAGCGCTCGAAATGCATTACAGAACTACATTCCAACTAGCCCAGATAACTGCTTTGAAAGCTAAAACTATCCACGGTGAATGGACAATGTATTTCCGAAAACCCACAGCAACCTTCATTGTTACGTTCACTGATTTGTAACAATGAAACACCAATGTCTGCCGTCAAGAATTAAACTTTAAGTTTATTCTTCGAACGTCTCACTATGAAGCTTCTTTTAGATGACAAATATTTGTTTTGGTTCACAAGGCGTTCAACACCACCCGGTAAATTCCCTAAGAATGTCCTTCAGGGATCTGAATGCTGTGCTCCTCATAACTCTATGTTGCGCTTTCTGCGTGGTTTCATGTTGCTTTTAATTGTAGCCTATTCTGGGATCAAGTACTATGTTAAAATTGGCACAGTGAGACGTTGAAGCTTGGAGAACATTCGCAGTCAGTCAGGACATCCCTAACATGACTTCCTTGTCATACATGTCTCGATTACCCATGATGCAGTCACGTGTGGCCCATATCTGATAGTGCTAAGCCCGGGACATGCGGGTATGCGGACGGGGACCGGATTTTAATATTGCAGCCTATATGGGAGAATTGATTGATTTGTGGGATTTAACATCCCAAAACCAGCTCTGATTATGAGAGATGCCGTAGTGGACGGCTCCGGAAATTTTGACCACCTGGGGTTCTTTAACGTGCACTGACATCGCACAGTACATGGGCCTCAACATTTCTCCTCCATCGAATTTATTTATTTATTTATTTATTTATTTATTTATTTATTTATTTATTTATGTATTTATTTATTTATTCACGTATCCATTTTCAATAATGCTAACCCCAATGATACGGGTTCTAGCAGGGTTGTACAATACATATAACAAGGTTCCTTAAGACACACAATAAATTAAGACTATACAGAATACTTCAACTGACAATAGCAACGGGAAATGTCAAATTTTTATATTGTGAAACAATATGTAGACAAGCCTTCTATAATACAAAAAACATCAGGGTTGCAATTCATGAAGAGCCTGAAATTTATCACTGTCGACTACCGTTACTACGTGTTTATCGCGTTCATTTCACTCAGATACAGTTCGAGCAAAAGAAAATTAAAAAAAATCACAGCATATTCACGCGGTGAATGATGATGAGTGGGGCGAAGCTCCGGAAGGAATCATCGGTAAACCGTGAAACTCTTCCGTGCAATTCGCCCCACAATTAAAAGTGAAACACTTGAGTAAATGTCATCAAACTTTTATTGCTCGTTTCCGTGGTCCCTTGTTTATGACTGCTTTGTGGTCCATGAAATGCAAGGTAACCGATAATTCCTGCTCCGTTCGCAAGGTAACCGATAATGCAAGGTAACCGATAATTCCTGCTCGCGGTTCTCCAACGCTTCTCCAACGCGAGCAGTCGCTATTTCTCAATCAAGAAACTCGCTAGGAGACGCTGCCTGCGCCAACGTTGTCTCTCGCGGGCGAGCGCGTGCCGGGAGCCACGCGCTCGCCCTCGGCGCGTGCGTGCCTCCCGGCAGGCACGCGCCGGCGGCTACCTACTACTAGTACTACATACATCGGGGACGCACGACCCACGCCTTAAGGAGCTTCGCCCCTAAAAACATTGCTCTTGGATTTAAATGACGCTAATGAGTACGGATCTCGTAGCCTTGTAGAATAACCTTTGGAAAATGAAATATAGTCGCGCGTTCAGCTTATAACTTATCCTTGACAATTTTAAACATGAACTTAAGGCGAGCGCTTTTATTTCTTACTGTTATACGATTTAAGTCTGCTTGGTGAGGTAGGTGAGTAATAGATTAGGAACCTGTAACTATTAAAAATAAATCGTACAGACTTACTCTAAACTCTTTCCAGCTTAAGTGTGTTTGTCGGTGTAAACGGGTCCCCAATTACATTTCCGTATTTTAAAATCCTACCGATTTTAGAATAGGGAAATAAGGTAGTATTAAAGTTTTCAAAGGGCGAGTTTACAAATGGTTGACGCACTCGTGAGACACCTCCTTAAAACATGGAGTTCAGGCAAAGCCTTATTAGAAATAGCAGTGATATGACTGCCCCAGTGAATGTTATGAGTTGTAATGAGACGTAGATATTTCAATTAACTGTCGCGATTCAATGTTTTACAATCATCTGTATATGTACATAAAAGTCGATTTTTCTTGTTACTTGTGGTCATTACAGCGCATTTGTCATAATTCACAGCCATCTGCCACGTCTTGCACAAACGCATCACTTTATCTAATTCGAAATTCAGTGTATTTCGTTCAGAAGTTGCATTTATCCCACTATACAAAACACAATCGTCTGCATATAATCTTATTTTAACACGACAGTCATCCACTATGTCGTTTATGAAAAGAAGGAACAATAACGGCCCAAGAACTGATCCTTGGGAGCCACCCGAATCGACAGACAGCTTTTTTGAGAAGTGTTCATTAACACCAACATACTGTTTTCTAGAACTCAGGTGTGCTTGTATCCAAGGACAAAGCTGTGGGTTTTTCAGTACATACCAAAGTTTCATAAGCAGTGTGGAATGAGAGATTTTGTCGAAGGCCTTCGCGGAGCATAGAAAAACAGCGTCTCTGTGGGTGGTTATTTATGGCGAGTGCGAAGTCATGGACAAGTTCAACCAATTGTCTTGTTGTCCAAAAGCCACGCTTAAAACCATGCCGATCAGCTGAAAGTACTGAGTGTGACTCCAAAAAGCAGGAAATGTGTTTATGTATTATGTGTTCGAATAGCTTGCAGCATGTACAAGTCAAAGCTATCAGGCGATAATTACTTACCAATTGTTTATCCCCGTGTTTGAATAAAGGCTTAATTTTGGAGAGTTTACAATCCTCGGGAGGGACACCACTGGATAATGATTAATTAAAAATAATTGTCAGAAATTTCGAGGACCATTCAACACATCTGTTTAAAACATACATTTGGTAAATCATCCGGGCCACAAGGTTTTCTTGCATTCAAATTTAATAATAATTCAAATATTCCAGCCTCTGTGATTTCCAGATTTGGCAGGCAAGTCTTTAAACTTGCTAAAGTAGGGACGGCTTTGTCACCACAAGTAAAAACAGATGCAAAGTGTACGTTAAATGCGTGGGATATTTCTGTTTCATCTGATGTAGAAACGCTACTTATAAAAAACGTGTCTCTATTGGATGGCTTCGGCCTTATCAAGTGCCAAAAAAAAAAAGAGGTGGTGATCCCTTCACCCTGTTTGTTAACTTTCAGCGTAAAAATTATGTTGTTCGATTTCATTTTCACCTTCAATTGTAGAGACAGATCGGTGACCAGACAACCTGTTGTGGTGCTCTTGTATGCCGCTGCCGCGGCCGGGATTCGATCTCGCGACCTTCCGCTCAGCAGCCGAGTGCCATAACCACTAGACTACCGCGGCGGGGCTATATGAGAGAACTACGAATAAAAAAGGGACAGGGGAAGTTCGAGAGAAATACTTTATGTGCGTTAAAGAAGAGGGAGATAGTACCGTTTGTTCTAGTTCACTTTTGAAATGTAGGTGCACAGAGCACAGATACAGACAAACGTATTGTAATGACCGAAGCTGGGAATTGAACACCGCCAAACGAGCCGCTAAGCAAGCACGTTACCAATGGTCCATGGCCGTTCTCACGCGGTACATGTGGTAAATAAACTTACTGTAACAGCAGTTGTAGTGGTGCTGCGCGCGCAACGTCATTTGCTGTTGTGATGGATACGCAAGAGGTGTACTCCGCTTGATCGGAGCTTTCGGGTGGATTTTTGGGAGTAATATTTAAATACATCCAGGAGCTTTTACGGGTAGCTATGGAAGTATATGTTTACATCCATCGCGGAGCTATTGCGGGCACCTATATGGGAGTTTATGTTTACATCCATGTAGGAGCTTTTGCTGAAGCCTTGTATAATTTTATTAATATTTGGTCTACCTGGGTAAACTTGGTATCCTTTTGGTCCTTTCTTCTTCCGGTCGATAGCCTTGACGTTTGCTTTCCGATAATTCTAGTTCGTCCGCATAAAACCTTGACAATCTCGGAAGCCTAAAACAACGTCAACGCTCGCTAGTTGGTGGTGCCACAGCCACTTCATGAAAAAACATTTCCGATTCGCGCATGACTGTGGTCGTCTGGTCCACTTCCCTTCACGCTGACAACGCCACTACGCAGCTCAAGTGAAATGCCAGGCTCGCGTTTTCGAGACCAATGCAGCGTCATGGACGGTTCTCGTGTAATGCCCTATTTAGTCCTTTTCGACGGACAACTGAAGTCCCTAAGTGGCCGTCACATGCTGCGAAAAGATTCTCCGAAGCGGTACCAAAAACTGCACAATAGAAGACACATTAAGCACAATTAGGCTCAGTTGTGCAATCGGTAAGTGTCAATCACGCAATTATATGCCAAAAGCAGGCACGTAGATGCGTAAACGCATGCATGACCTATATTTTCTAGCCATGGCGCATGTTTGTATCAGCTCATTTGTGTTGTCACAGAACAATCATATTTCGCGAGGTGATACCGCTACTCGACTTCATTTGCCCGTTAATGCTTCCCGCTTCAATTTGTTCAGGCGCTGATTGTATGCTTGAAAGAGGCAGCAGCAAATGAACTGAAATAATTCTGCCGTACTGAGGATGCGACGATGACATGGCACACGCTCGACACATACGACCAAAGATGTTAAAAAAGTGCAGCAAGGTGCAGCGGAATCTCAAGTGCATCTGTATAAGTGAAGAATAATGCACGCAAAAACTTAACATTGCGCCAGTTCATGGCAAAAAGATCCTGGAGCAGTCACATGCATGAAGTACACACGCATTGAAAGCCGCGGTGGCTACCGGAAGACACAAGGAGACGTGCACACATGGGAGCTTCGTCCGTTCGCCGATAGGAGCGGACTCTGTGCGATTTTCGGTTGATGCACTGCGTTTCAGTACAAAGCTAAGCAGTAATGGACGGACGTACGGCTCTGGTACTCACAAATTTTGCGAACGAATGAGGGCGCTCCAAGCAAGGCAGCACTGTAGCACACCTTCATGAAGGTGATCACGCTGAGGGCTGCTGCGCTGTGCAGAAAAGGAAACGACACAGCAGCATGTGGGCGAGTCATCGGCGTACTTCAGTGTTAAACGCCAGAGAACATCACCCCTGAATTTCTTTAACCATTGGAAACCTGCTTCTCCCAAACATTATGAGTTGCTTAAGCGCTGCGTTGTCACTGAGGGGACAGGAATGCAATTATTGAGCAGTCGCAACATGCTGCGCACAAAAGAAAATGAAAAGTTTCAGGCCTGCGCAGAGGACGCAGCAACAGTAGCAACGTAAGCTAGATTTTGTTGCGTGCTGTCTCACTCATCTTCTTCAGTGTTCTTTTACTATAGCTTCTCCTCCCCCTTTTCCTCTTCCAGTGTCTGCTTCTTCTCCGTCTTTGTCGTTGTCTGCTTCCTCTTTTTGTTCGTTGTAGTGGCTTTGCTCTTTTTCTTTGTGATCTTCGTCTTCTTACGAGTCGAGTTCGTCGTCTGTTCTCTCAACTTCTTGTACTCTCCCTCGCCATCGTCTTCTTTTCTTCATAGTCGTCATGTACTTCGCCTTCTTCCTGTTTTTCTTCGGTGTCGCCTTCTTCATCCGTTCGCTCTCATTCCTAGACATTGCTGTATGCCTACCCTTCTTATTTCTGCTCCTCTGTCTACTTTTACTGCGTCGTCATGTACGATACTGCAGCCGATGGATAAGAGCATTTTATGTCCCGAAACACCACTCTTACCCCATCAGAGCTGTGGCTGAAAACAAAGCTCCCAGCTGTGATGTGACAATAGGATATGGATGGTAGTACCCCGAAAGCTTTCAGGTATGTTTCAGGTATGTTGGGCGTAAACATACGCCCACTCAAAGGTGGATATTTTTTGTAGTTTTGAGCAATAACTGTTATGAACACTGGCAGGGACGGCGCTTACGGTCAGCATGGCCACTAATTTGAGCTAGTGCAATCAACGCATAATAACTTACGCTCGAAAAAGCGCACGGCCATTTAAAACTGAGTAAACAAGACGCTCGAGGATTATGCAGACTAGACAAACAAAACTCCTTGGTATTATCTGTGGCACTCATGAAGAAGAAAGATGGTAACCTTTGGGACTGTATTGCTGAAATACTTTAACACCAACCGGTGTGGGCGACATCCAAGTGACCTTGTGCCAAAGGCCATAGCCATTATCTGGGTATTCAAACGACATCATGTGGGCACCCACATGAAACCAGTCCTCTAGGCGAATGACATCATCCGAGCATGCAAACCAGAACATCCGTGTGCGCGCACGAGAAACTATGTACACCCAGTGAAAACTCGAAATGAAGCGGAGTGTCGCGGTTACCTCGCTACAAGACAGTATTGAATACTCTGGTTACTGGTCAACCAAGTTACAAAACCATGTCTTCCGAGTTCCTATAGTATTCCGCAACATCAATGACAGTATTAATTGATGTACGTTCAAGCTTCATTACCCATTTATACTAGCAACCCTCCAAAGCTAGATAGAAGATAACGTACTTTCGCCGCATTTGTGCCCGCGCGTAAATGATGCCCGCCTGAATCAACGAATAGGACGAAGAGGGACTTAGCGCGCGACTTGCTGTTTGTGCAGATTAGACTTGTTAGGCCAGCTTGGTGCTCTACGCCAAGAAATCCGCCAAAAGTTTGTTTTCCCATGGCTGGTCTGGAGCGCTTGGAGTAGGGCTATCCGCCAGCTGAGAGCGCCCGAAGGCACGCGTGAGATTCTTTGTGAGATTACTGCAGGCTCTCCGAAATCTATCTGCCTTACCGCTAGGCACTTTTATGCCTACACTTTCTCTCGAATACGGGACAGCAGTAATATTTTGTTAACTTATCTCAGTTGTCTAACGAAGGACGGGTTCACCACTCTCCGTGGGTTGACCTTCCGTGGGTTCACCATTCTCAAAACGTCTTACTGCACACGTGATGCTTCTGATTTACGGGCTTCAAAAGGTATACTAGCAAATAGAGGAACATGACCATTGTCCCAAGGTTTTCTTTTGGCGCGAAATGACCTTTGCAAGACCAGGCACCTAACCTACAGCATATTTTAAGCCAGGGCGATGTCTTGAAAGCTAATGCACACTGCTAAGCCTGATTTGGAAGCTTTGTGGGGTAAACCTTGCGGTCTTTGTTTTCTTTTTTTGCGACATTGACGAATAACTTAAAAAGGCCCTGCAACGCTTCTCGAACAAATTCAGTAAACGGCGCCCATCACTTGCGGATACTCCAGTGAACATGTGAGCTAAATATCGTTGCACTGCGCGCACTAGGGAATTCGCCGTTTGGTTTCGAACACAGTTGGAAAGCGCCCGCTCTTCTTTCAAATGGTGACGACACGGCGGGCACCGACTATACCGCGTGAGGCAGAAATGGCATTGCCTGATTTCAGGGTCATAGGAAGATAATCTGCTATAGTTTACTTCTTCACCTTAAATTCAACAAATTTAGAAAACTTACCTATCTCTCCTAAAGAGGGACTAAACAAGTCAAGCGATGTGGTCGGTGACCCCAGTGACGAATATGTTGAAGAAAGAGCAGGGGCGCTGAAGCTGCCTTTAATCTAATTCCTTGTGGAGTGCAGTGGAATATTTCCATATTCCTACGTTGTTGAACAAAAAGTTTAGGCGTCCTTTTAAGGGGAACCGGCACGAAGTTTCTTTTCTGAGATAGACTGTCTAATTTATTGCAGTGAACCACCTACAAATATCTGCGTAGAAATACCTACGCAGATTCAGTTATCCTGTTTAAAAGCACACATTTAATACTTAATATTGTCTCTCTCTCGCTATTTGATAAAGAGATGTTAGCGTTCCTACAAGACGAAGAGAAACTTTCAATAATACTGCAGAAACAGAGAAACAATTGTTCCCGGCTTCCTTACACGTACAGACATGGTGACTCCGGTAATCCGAAAATTCTGTTTTAAATATTTTTCCTGATTTCCCAGCGAAAGCACTGAAAGCTTGTATACTATGGTGCGCTTTCTGTTGCGACATAAAAGGGGAAATCGATGAAAGGCGCTAGACAGTCCCTATAAGCTCCGTCTGGCGTCATTCAGACCACGTGAGGTGACCTGAAAGGTACATCCAGCTTTCGCAACATTTCCCGTGACACATTTTTAGTGAGAGTACGCACCTGGGTGTAACCCCTTCATAGTCGGTTACAACCTCAGAATAAATATAAGCTCCACCCATGGAGCCTCCCTGCGCTCTTCTTGCATGTCTCCACGCAGCGTAGAAATTAATTCCTAACGAACGACACCATTTTCAATGTGATGATGATGATGATGATGATGATGATGATGATTGTGATTCGGTTAGGAAGGACGCTAATTTCTGCAGCCCATGTAGGGAGCACGGCTAAGCGTCCGTGGGGGTGGGATAAGGGAGTGAAAGAGATAGAGAGAAAGGCCGTAGTGGAGGGCTCCGGAAATTTAGACCACCTGGGGTTCTTTAACGTGCACTGACAACGCACAGTACACGGGCCTCTGGCATTTTCGCCTCCATCGAAAATGCGACCGCCGCGGCCGGGATAGAACCCGCGTATTTTAGGTTGGCAGCCGAGTACCGTAACCACTACACCACCGCGGCGGACTAATTTTCAATGTGTAAAAGACGCATTTCTAATGCATCAATGCCATTTAAGTGGGGAGACGCGTGGGGTTTGGAGCCAGCAGAACTATGGCACCTCGCTTAAATACCACACTTCCGCGCAGACATGTCGAAGTTAAACGCCGCCCAAAACATGGCGATGTGTTGAGCAGTATTGCGCTATACATACTTAAGATATTAGGTGTACCCAAACTTCTAAAGTAATTTGATCGTTCGTACTTAATTTTGCAATACGTAATGAAGCTATCAGTGGCACCGTTTTTCAACTGTTTGCAATCATGAAACTCTTGCACCCTGAGTACGTCACAGCCTTCCATGACTACGGCAACAGTGAATCAAATGAAATTGCGGAACTGATAATTTGCCTTTATTGCTGTGCCGCACAGATGCATCTCGATAATCCCAAAAAGCAATGTGGTTGATCCCTGTACCATAGGAATCGCCATAACATAAAAGCGAGACCTGTCTTCGAAAAGCC
This sequence comes from Hyalomma asiaticum, assembly GCA_013339685.2. Lineage (NCBI taxonomy): Eukaryota > Metazoa > Arthropoda > Arachnida > Ixodida > Ixodidae > Hyalomma > Hyalomma asiaticum. The sequence continues at coordinate 139,364,400 of CM023484.1, read as the reverse complement.
GTGGAACGCATAAGCGACAATCGGGCAAATCGAGGGGCAGTAGATAGGTTGGGGGCGGTGGACACATCAACCCTTTGAATGTAGACGCCAGCTGCACCTCGATACGGCACAGGGATCCTCAACACAAGCGAGATTTCTGGAACGACTTACATTGTTCCGGAGATACTAAATTGCACGTGCCAGAACCCCACTCAAACCTGCCGTACACCAGGAGAGTCCGAAAACGGTGACACCTTGCAAATGAAACTGACCAGGTTGTCAGTGGATCATTTTATGAACACACAGCCCGCTTCAGAGAAAGCCGCGTCATTTGCTTGCGGACGGACATATTTGCGTTCTTGGAGCCGCGGGTGTCGCAACTCAACGGAACTGGCCACACAACACAAATTTTGACATGTCTTCTTCTCTCTGTAATTTCGCACATACCCAATGCAGGGAAATGGCCAATACTGTTTTGAATTAAAGAGTAGTTTTATATGTGGTTTGCCGAAGCACAGATGATGAAAATTAGCGGAAAATTCTTTTGGGTTCAATTAGAAACTTCAGGATGGCTAAACAAACATGCCTGTGACTGTACCCCAAGGATGACCCTCCGTAAGAAATAATAATCATTTCAGTAAACTCCAGGCCTAGTTGGCGAATAATCGGTTCGGGAATTGACTTCTGCTGGATTTTGGAGATATAAAAGATATAAAAATGTGGTGAATCGTTTCCTCGTCGTTAGAGAAGGAGCACAGTGAGGAAGCAACCAGACCGGACCTGTACAAATAAAAATTCAAGGAGGAAATTCGGCAGCGTAGTTTTGTGATGGCAACCTCCATCTCCCGTGTGTTGCATAATCCGCTAGTCCAGGTGAATAAAGGATGAAGTCTGCAGAAGCCTTCAATACTGCTCTCACAATTGTTTTGCAAGTGAAAACGCGCAAAATATGGCCGCCGATAAGCGTGCAATTGGTGGTAGGACCCAAATTATAAGTGAATCAAGCGACGCCTTTGCTAACGAATCGGTAATTTCATTTCAAAACACACCTTTATAGCCAGGCACCCAGAATAAGTGAATACATTTCACGTGATCAGGAGGTAGAAGACAGAAGAGCTTTAATGCAGGCGACTCCCCAGCCGCAGACAAAGAGAAGGCAGATAAAGAATCAGTAAGATTATCAACCACTTTATTTGTAGTATTTAATTTGCCCAAAGCTGATATTATGGCAATTAATTCGGCGAGAAATATAAGAATGAAATCAGGTAGCCGTAATGAGAAAGAACAGCCCAGTTCTGGGCAAAAGATTCCTACTCCATCGCGCTATATGCTTCGCGATGTATATCTCGCAATAACCACTTTTGTGGGTAGAGTACTCAGGTGATCTTGCAACAATCCGTTTAGGATACGGTAGGGTAATAATTTCGCGTAATTTGGAAAGATGTAATCATAAACAATTTGCGGACAATTTCGTTGAGTAGTCATGGAAAGTGCATAGCGAATTTGTACGTTTAATGGTTTAAGTATTTCCTGAACAAATATAATCTGCGGAGTAGGAAACCTCAGCCAGTACACAGATCAAAATAAATATGGATGAGAGAGGAAAATTACTTGACCTTGGTTTGAGGGAAATTCTTATAGTCTTAAGAATGTATGCACCGTTAGCATGCTAAATTGGCTTATAAAAGGTGGAACTCGTGCTTCCAGGTATAAAACAGCATTTTAAACGAATGTCGCGCTAGAAGAAGACAACGAAGTGCGCGCGGTAATGTACTAGTACTAAGGCACGAGCACGACCTTTGGATCGAACGCTTGCTAGTTGTTGACTCCAACGCCCAAGCCATGCCGCCTAACGTGTTCATGTTTCCTTATTTGTACTAAATCGTCGACATCCACAACCTGCTGTGGAGACGTAACAATTGGCGACGAGGAAGACTCTGGACTCATCGGCAGTTTACCGACGTCAAGGGACGGAACCACATGGCGACACACTGGCTTTGGGCGGCCACCCGAATTCAGCGGCAGTTGTGGCTCCTGGAGATCCTGGTATGGGATGCTACAGTTCTTCGAGTCTAACGATGTTACTAATGCTTCCAAGAAATGCTTCCAAGAAACGTGCTCATCTGCTGACTTTGTGCGGAGAACAGACTTAAGACGTCGTCTACGCCCTCGTTCAACGCAAGCAGCCCAGCCAAGTGAGCTATGATGGCATAGTTGAGATGCTCATTTTTTTCCGCTAACCTTCTGAACTCTTCTGGAGGGAACGCTTTCAACGACGTCACCAACGGCACGATGAAACGGTCAATGATTACGTCACAGCGCTCAAGAAGCTAGCAGCAGGTTGCAGTTTTGGAACAAGCGCAGACACTGCGGGCAATCTAACAATGCTGCCTCTTGAGGTAACGCTGCGTGAGTTTCGTTTGCGGTCTTCGGAAAGAGCAGATCCCACGACAGCTGTTCGCGGAAAAGGACTTGACGTTGAAGGAAGTCTTTGACATTGCACTGCGAGCTGAGAACGCCGTCGAAGACCAGGGAAACGTGAAAGCGGAATTTAAAGATTGGTTGATTGATTGATTGTTGATTGATTGATTGATTGATCGTGGTTCGGTTAGGAAAGGACGCTAATTTCTACAGGCCATATAGGGAGCACGGCTAAGCGTCCGTGGGGGCAGGGGAAAGGGAGTGACAGAGATAGAGAGGAAGGCCCTAGTGGAGGGCTCCGGAAATTTAGACCACCTGGGGTTCTTTAACGTGCACTGACAACGCACAGTACACGGGCCTCTGGCATTTGCACCTCCATCGAAAATGCGACCGCCGCGGCCGGGATCGAACCCGCGTTTTTTGGGTGGCAGCCGAGTACCGTAACCACTACACCACCGCAGCGGCCAGGAATTTAAAGAGATTCATAAAGCGGGCATAAGCATCTCCAAGACAGAACACCATGGTCACACGAGTACCTCTTCCCAAAAGAAGAAACAACGTTGTTGGAGTTGTGACGCGCAACATAGTGCGGGCGCTTGCAAGTTCCAGATAGCTTCCTGCAACTACTGCCGGAAACGCGGACACATTGAAAAGGCGTGCGTAAAAAAACGGAAAAGGGCAACGAACAAGAACAGTAACATCTGAAACAGGGCGTTTAGTCAAGGGTCTTGCTTGGCAAGATCGGCAGAAAACAGTCGCGACTGAAGCCTTGGCAATCGCGGAGGCAGCACGCGCGTTGAGCTATCCGAACGTCTTTTTCCTCCGCAAGTAGCGCACCCTGTCTCTCTGACTAGCGTTGCTGTTCTTCACTACATTCACTTCCCCTCCGGAAAAGAGCCATCCTGGCGACCTATGTGCAGGAAATGACAGCAGGGTCGTAGTAACGCTTTAGCCGGTCTATATGCACAGTCTCGCGTCCACGGCGTCGTAGATCAGACGATGGCGGAAGCGGCTCGATGACGTAATTGACGGGCAAAGTAAGTTTCGTCGACTGGCCAGGACTGACAGATGGAACCCAGAGCCAAACAAGTGATTCTGGAACGTAAGATCTTGGTGCCTCTGAGCTGTCGCGATATTGTTTCTGGCGCTGCTGATCGGCAGTGGTGAGGACGCGGGCAATCTGGCGACACTCATCCGCGTGTCTTGCAGCTTGAGAAAGCGTCGTCGACTCAGTCACGTCAGGGTGGTATGGAAGGATGGTGTCGAGCGTGCAAGAGGGTTCGCAACCGTAAAATAGGAAGTAGGGAGTGAACCCAGTGGTGGTCTGCATTGCAGTATTATGCGCGTACGTAACGAAAGGGAGAATGCTGTCCCAGTTCGAGTGATCAGAGGCAATGTATATGGACAGCATATCACCCAGACTACGGTTAAATCGTTCGGTTAAGCCATTCGTTTAGGGATGGTAGGCAGTGGTGGTCCGGTGAACGACGGCGCATTCTTTGAGCCGGCCATTCACTGTGGTGACGGACCACCATGCGTTGTGTTGGCTTTCTTCACTGAAAGATCGATCCGGCCGTCTCGCGCGCTGGGCGTTACGCCTCCAAGAGTACTACATCCAAGTCGCCTATCGATCTGGACGGAAATATTCTGGTGCCGGCGCTCTGTTCCGGTCACCGCTAACATATCCCACCATTTCCCAGACGTTACCCACATCCGACGCGTCATCACTCTCCGTCGACAACGTGCTCCTGGAGCAACGGAAGGACCCCTGGCTGGCTTCTCTTATGTACTTGTTGAGCAGGCCTACGTCAGAAACGATCACTCGGGAAATGCATCGTCAACTGCACCAGTTCGCTTTCCGGGCTGGCTTGCTATACCGGCGAAACTATCTTGCCGAGGGGCGCCAGTGGCTACTAGTTATACCCCGCACCTCCACCAATTGAAACAGGGCGTTTAGTCAAGGGTCTTGCTTGGCAAGATCGGCAGAAAACAGTCGCGCCTGAAGTCTTGGCAATCGCGGAGGCAGCACGCGGGTTGAGCTCTCCGAACGTCTTCTTCCTCCGCAAGTAGCGCACCCTGTCTCTCTGACTAGCATTGTTATTCTTCACTACACATCGAATACCCCGACAAGCAACGTCGACAACGGCCTCAGCACCAGTCACGATTCGACAGATTTCACCAGCTGCGGCACTTCACGAGCTCAGCACCTTAATCGACGGGCTCAGCACGCGGAAGGTCATGACCCAGCTACACGTACATGGCAGGTCCATAGAGTTCGAAGTCGATTCAGGTGCAGCCTGCAAACTCATCGTGAGGCCACGTACAAGTCCACGTGGACAGATGACCCACCACGGCTTGAAGCCGGTAACATCCTCCTACGCACCTGGTCAGGCCAGTCCCTTCGTGTTCTCTGATATGCAACGGCGGATGTAACACACGGGAACAAGACCGTGACATCAGCACTTGTTGTCATCAAGGGAGCAGGGTGTAACCTCCTTGGACGAAACTGGTTTCCTCATCTGGGTAGACAGATCACAGGAATCAATGATGTGTCAGACGACGAACTTGTTTCCAAGCTTCTGGAGGAGTACCAGTGTGTGTTCGACGAGAAAATCTCAGGACACGTTGGTCCCGAGGTGCAGCCTGAACTCGTGGAACTAGCGAAACCGAAGTCTCTAAAAGCCTGACGGGTTCCTTTGGCGCTGCACCAGCCGTAGAAGCTTAATTGGATCGCCTGCAACGTCAAGGCATAATCGAGCCTGCGCAGCATTCGCATTTGGCAACGCCTCTCGCACTTGTTCGAAAGAAAAACGGCTGTTGAGAATATGCGGCGACTACTGTTGCACAGTGAATCAAGAATCGAAGAAGGCAGATTACCCGCTTCCCACTACAGATGAAGTCCTCAGCCATTTGAGGGGAGGCAAGGTCTTCAGCACGCTGGATTCGGCACAGGCTTACCAGCGAATTCACATAACGCCAGAAGCAGAAGAGATATTGACCCTGAACACGCTGAAAGGGCGTCACAAGGTCAAACGGTTGCCTTTCAGAATTTCTGCAACTCCAGCTACTTTTTGGACGCTTCATGAGCCTGTGATATCAAGGCGTTTGCGCGTACCTGGATGACGTGAACATAAGTGGGAAAGACGCCTCGGAACGCGCCGAGAGACTAGAAGAAGTCCTGAAGAGGACGCGCAAATGCAACCTTCGTCTCCGCAAAAACAAGTACTGTTTTGCAGTGCGACAAGTTTCTTTTCTGGGGCACCGAATCGACGAGACAGGCGTCCACACCAATGAAGAGAAAGTCCGAGCTCTAACAGAGGCTCCAGCACGAAACTGCAAGCAAGCACTTCAATCATTTCTCGGATTGCCAGCTTTCTATGACAGATTCTTGAAGCACAGGGCAACAATTTCCAGCTGTCTCTACGGGCTCCTGCAGAAGGTCGCCACATGGACATGGGAGACCAACCATAAAAGAGCATTTGATAAGCTTACGAGATTGCTTCTCAGTCAGACCGTAGTGCCACACTACGCTAAACAGAGGGAGCTTCTCCTCTCGTGTTATGCTTTAGCATGCGGCATAGGAGCTGTTCTGTCTCAACGGGATGACTAGAATAGAGAGGCTCCCATTCATTGCTTTCGAATCTCGGACGCTAGGTTCGGCGGAACGCAATTGTGCTCAGCTGTAAAGAGAAGGTCTCGCTGTAGTGTTTGCTGCGCACAAGTTCGACAGGTATATTGCGGGAAGAAAGGTGACTTTCGTCGCGGACCACCAACCGCTGCTCGTCATACAGGAAAGCCAACAGCTTAAGTCCTCTCACCAGGGATGACCAGGTGGTGTATCAAGTTATCGGCGTATGACACAACATCGTCTACCGGCATGGCAAGAACCATCAAAACGCAGATTCGTTGAGCCGATTCATGGCAAGAACCATCAAAACGCAGATTCGTTGAGCCGATTACCATTACCAGTACGTCTCGAGGAACCCTGGCCACCTGTCGACGTACTGTTGTTTGAAGCTCTGTCGAGACCTGCGTTTACTGCTACAGAGATAGCACGTCTGACAAAACAAGACATCATCCTGCAGAGGTTTTAGAAGGCAGTGCAGGATGGCACAGTGAAAAATCTCACTGGAGAGTAGTTCACTGCTTACCGACAAAGAGCGACCGCACTAGCAGTTCATTGTGAGGGCGTCACGCTGGTATCACGGGTGATCATAGCAAACTCAGCATGATCTCACGTCCTGGCACTTCTACACGCTGCTGAGTGAGGCATGGTAGCCATAAAAAAGTGCGTAAGGAGCTACGTATGGTGGCCCAGAATCGACTAGGTGATCGAAGAAACGGTGCGACATTGCCGTGAATGCGTTCAACGCAGCAGAGCCCACCCAAAACTCCTATTCGCAACTGGGACCATCCCCATACACCATGGCGCACGGCGCACGTTGACTTCGCGTAGCCACTACTCGGGCGTGCCTACTTGGTTGTTGTACGCACGCATAAAATGACTGGAAGTCCGGCACGTGACGCAAGCAGCATCCGCGGTTGTCATCGATGTGCTCCGAAGCCTCTTTGCGACTTTTGGCATTCCCAGAAAGGTCGTCTCCGACAACAGATAAGTCTTTCTTTCCACCGAGGTAAAGCAGTTCTACACGTCAAATGGCAGTAAAATTGTAACGTCACCAGCGTACCATGCTGCACCAAACTGGCCAGACAGAACACTATGTGGCAGAGCTGAAGAGAGCATTCGTGAGAGATACAGACAAGTCCATATAGTGCCGACTTGCAACAATCCTGTATCGACAATGCACAACTATACACACTGCCACAGGGATGACACCTGCGAAAGCCTGCGAAAGCCAGACGGAGATGCCAATCCCTGAAAGCCAGGAGACATTGACGAAATCACGTCGCTTCGCTGTAGGGGAGAGAGTACTCATCCGTCAATTTTTTAAAAAAGCCTGATTCCATTGAACGCGAAATACTGCGCCGCGTCGGATCGCGATCCGGGCTGGCAAAAAGCGACCAAGCAAACGTTCGGCGTCACCTCAAACACACGAAGAAGACGAGCAAGACGGGACAAATAAGCCAATCACCGATAGCCTGGGGCACAGCCGAAAATCTCTCAGGCAGCGCGCCAAACCGGAAACCGTCGAGTTCTGTGGTTTAACGGGCTGACTCGCTCGACAGGCAAGACAATTCTCCCTTGCAACCGTCGACATCGACGTCACAAGTAGAAACCACACGGAAACTGCGACCACGAGAACTTAGGCGCCCTCCAGACCGCTATGGAGACTTCGTCTAAGGGAGGAAGAATTGACATGTCGCGCTAAAAAAAGAAGACAACGTAGTGCGCGCAGTAATGTGCTGGAACTATGGCACGAGCGCGAGCTTTGCATCGAAGCTGGCTAGTTGTTTACTCCAACGCCCAAGCTATGCCACTTAACGTGTTCATGTTTCCTTGTTTGTAATAAATCGTCGGCACCCACAACCTGCTGTACAGAGGTAACAAAAATTGTAGCAGCCGTGGTTTTACGTTGCCCAAGGGACGCGCCGCAACGACGAAGCAACACCATGACTTCCGCCGCGAACGATGCTCAAAGACTACAGAAGCGCTCACTGCCGGTGTGAATTAGCACGACAAACTGTTTTTTGGGGCGAACCTCCTTAGGGTCGAGGCTTGTCCGTTGTCGCGTCGTAGCCACGCTGGCGCTCGCGCTCGGCGCGTGTTTCCAGGCGAGCGATCTCTCTCGTCCATCTGCGGTCGTTAGAGAGCGAACGGCGCACGTTGACTATGGAAATGCTCTTTCTTTCTTTGATGAACACTTTACCAGGTCGCAAGGAACGTGAACGCACCCTCGCCTGCGAGAGATAACCCTGACGCAGGCAGCGTCTTCAAGCGAGATTCTTGACTGAACAAAGCGACTGCTCGCGCGGCACAACCATTCACCGGCCACCCCATATAAATAGGCACTTGATCTTGGCCTGCAATGCAGTGCCTTTGGAAGATTTCTCTTGTGCGCAGTTGAACCATAAGGATTCTCCACCAGGGGGCTCGAGGCGACAAGAGGCACCTCGCTACGGCTCCGCGATTTTTGTCCGAAATACCGCATTCACTGGATTTACGACGCTCTACCTTTCTCAAGGATGAGACCAGAGTTCCGGCACCACATGGACATCATGTAGGGTACGTCGGAGCAGTGAACTCATGTTTTGGATGCTGATTCCCGCACCTGCGACACGGCCGCCTCGCTAACCCTTAACGCCGGAGCCTCACCGGCGGCAGGGGGAAACGCGACCCTGCGTTCCGGCGTGATGGACGACGAAACAACCATAGATCATCAAACCACTCCGGTGCATGTTGTGAGCCGCCACGTTAAACCACAGACCGTCATCTTGAGACTGGGCACAAAACTCAACCTTGCAAAGTATCCGGCCTACCAGGTCACCAACGCCATCGGCGTCGCTGCTGGACTCACGGCGCCTGAGGTGCGCGAAGTGAAAAGTCAAGTAAGAACGCTACAGAACCTTGTCGCAGCGACAAGCGGACGAGAATCGGCGACGGAGAAACTCGCTAGCTTGCGCTCACTGATACTTAACGGAGAACGCTACGATGTGACTGCCTATGTGGCAGCAGAAGCACACCACACTTGCTGTGTTGTTCATGGCCTTCCCAAGGATATCCCTGACGACCAGCTTCTAAGCATCATTAGCATCGAAGACCGGCAGATTCTGGCAGCACGTCGAATAAGCCAGTCAGAGGCTATACTCCTCACTGTGAAGGGTGCCACGATTCCCGAGGAAGTCGAGATGGGCCTGTGGCTCACCAAAACGCAACCTTTCCGCCCTCGCGCGGCACAGTGCCCCATTTGTTTAACCATAGGCCACCGCGCCGATGTATGCCCCACGGCGCATGAATTTACTGGTTGCGAGACATGTGGTCAACAGTTCCCTGCCGGCCAACAACCGGAACGTACGGCTCACGAATGTGAACTTAAGTGCTTCAACTGCGAGGGACCACACGGGGCTCGCGACCCACGGTGTCCGAAGAAACAGCAGGCCGACAAGCTCGCCCGCATCGCCGCCGAAAAAAAGACGACTAAGGAGCACACCAGAAGACTCTGCTGTGCCTCAGAAGAGCCAAACAAGTCAGAGTCGAACAACCAAACCAACCAAGAAGAACGACGAAAACTTTCCCTCACTGCCACTTCAGAACCGGTTTTCAGCTTTACAAGATACCACACCGGACCCACAACCGGAACCCCGGCCCAGGTCTGGAAGTCTGCCAGGCTACACAACGAAACGACCAGCGCCACCACCAGCCAAGCCGAAAACCCCAAGTTATATTCGGGCCCTCCTCTCCCGGAAGCCGCCTGTGTCTTCCGAGGAACCCCCGCACAAGCAGCTGAGACAGTGTCCATCAGACAAGGTGAGTCCGTCCTTCACTCCGCTGGGTCGCAGTGCCAACAAACAACATAACACCCCTACTCATTCATCCACCTCGACTGCATCTTACACTGGTCCAACGTATAAGCACTACCGCATTATTTTCTCGCATATGAGGCGAGACAGATACGCGGTTAGAAACAACAGAAAAACAACTTAACCTTCTGCAGAAGCAGTAAGACGAGATACAGGCACAAGTAGAGATCCTCAAGCAACTAGCAGCACTCGCGCAATTGCTTGAGCTCCTCAGAAACGCAGCGACTACCCGCAGACGTGGTACAGCACGTGACGATGTACACCCGTAAAGGAAAGTCAATACTAATAACGGCAACGTCGAGTAATTTTCAGCCCGTTTCTTCACAGCCCAGTGCGGGAATTATCGTATGGCAGTGGAACTGTCGAGGTATTCGCCGCAAACGTAGCTCCTTCTTACATTTCATCAAGCAATCCCCATGTAAACCAGATGTCATAGTTCTCCGGGAACCATTAGCATTAATCTCCTTACCTGGCTATACAACCTACAGTGCTCCTAGCATCCCACAGAAATTTAGGCATGGAACTGCACAAGTCACGTACCGGATCCTGGCCTTAACGCTAGTATCGGACCGACACACCGTTGTGCAGGAACCTCTCGACTGCCTGAATAATGCCAAGGAAGAAAGCGTTTTTTAAAATGTAGATTTCTCGGACAGTACGACATAAGCATCATCAATACATTCCGCCTACGTAATTCGAAAATGCACCGTAGCCCATGGCATCACCGTTCAAGCAACTTGAAAAATCGGGCTTGCATTGGACAGGCGACTTCAACCGCAGTCATACCTACTGGGGATACCATGCCTCCTCGGAGGCCGGGATGACCCTTCTCAACTTGGCCCACGCACACCACCTCGCTGTTCTCAATGATGTCAGCACGCCCACTAGAACCGGTAGTTCTGTGCAACGGGACACGAATCCTGATTTGGCATGGAGCCGAACAAAGAAGACACCGGACTAGCGCAATTTGGGTGAAACATTCGGTAGTGATCACTGCATCCTCCAAATTACCATTCCCTTACCTAATCGACAAAGAGGTCCCAGGCGTGGGTACTACTCATTACCGCTGGAACTCACAGACTGAGACGCATTTCGCAGAGTCACTGCAGAAATGAAAACGTCGACACTTGACGATTGGAACCGCTTCCTCCTTACAGCATGTAGACAAACCACCAAATCAGATCAACGCAACGAGGACAACCCACATATTGACCGACACCTTGTAGTAGCACTCTGGGACAAAAGGCATGCGCTAATTATGAGGTGGAAGCGGAACAAATTCAACAAACGTCTCAAATCCCGTACAGAAGAGATCACGCGAGAAGCGCAAGAGTATGCGGACAAGTTGGCCACCGACAATTGGCTGGATATCTGTGAGCGGGCGGGCAACAACTTACACACGAGCAGAGCGTGGTCTCTTTTTCGTACTTTGCTTGGACAACCCAAACGAAAGAACCACCTAGAAGTTATACAACTCAAGAAAGGCAATGACTCGCAAACATTGGCTGAACAAATCGCTGACCACTTCTTTCCAACAGCTACGGCTGTCCGCTGCACTCATCTTCTGCCGGTATTGGACGACCACACTCCTTCCGATCTCGACCGCCCCTTCTCAATGGGGGAGCTGCGAATGGCTATCGACGCCTGTGTAACGGCAGACAGCGCCAGGCCCGGACGGGATAAGCAATAAGATGTTGAGAAATCTGCCCGAAACCCAACTGCAGTTTCTCCTCGACGCCATCAACAAAATTTGGGAAACAGGCAATATACCCGCAGAGTGAAAAATGGCCACGGTCATTCCCATTCCGAAGCCCAGTAAGGCACCAACCGAAATTGCGAATCTTCGCCCGATTTCACTGACGTCGTCTCCAGGTAAACGTATGGAGCGCATGGCGCTCACGCGACTACTGTGGCAGCATGACAGAACCTGTCCGGTTGACCCACGCGTCATCGGTTTCCCAAAACACATGTCTACGCAAGATGCCATGCTTGCTTTGCAGGACGTGTACACTGAATACAGCACGTCTCAACTGCGCGTTATAGTTGGCCTCGATAACAAGGGTGCCTTTGACCACGTAACCCACGCGGCGGTTCTTGAAGGCCTCAGGGCAATCCGACCGGGGCAGAAGCTACACAACTACGTCAAGAATTTTCTTACAGGCCACATGGTTGCCGTGCAGGTAAATGAAGTACAAGCACGCACGCGGTACTTCCAATAAGGCGTGCCGCAAGGGTCAATTCTGTCACCGACGCTCCCTTTTCCTCGCTCTCAATGGACTGACGCACACTCTCAGATCTATACCATGCCTTCATTTTACCATATATGCGGATGACATCACCCTCTGGGCCAAAACGGGTTCCCCGTCAGATATACAATACACGCTACAGTCTGTCATTGACACTACTGCTCGGTACTTTTGACATGGGGCTCACTCTATCTAGTGCCAAATCCGAGTATATCGTAGTCACAAACAGCAAACTTCCAAACGTTCAGGAAGACAGGCAACTCGTTACACTCTCCATAAAGAATGAACCCATTCCGAGAAAGCCCTGCATAAAAGTTTTAGGCTTCTGGTTGCAAGACGACGGCAAGTCAAAGGAGTGGCTTCGACATACAACGCAAATTACAACAAGTCCACCATCTCTTAAAACGCACAACGCACAAGCTGAGAGGCCTCAAAGAACACCAACTCAGGCACATGACCCTGGCCCTAGCCATTCCCCGCGTGATGTATCAATATCCACATATTTAAATTACGAAAGCCCAGAAATCTAAGCTCGAAACCCTACTTCGTCAGATTTCTCGCACTATATTAGGTACCCCTCAATACGCCAAGTCTGATAGGGTTCAAGGAACGGCTATCCTACCAAACCTCGACGAGTTGGCTCAAATTCACCGGGAGGAAATTCACGCGCCTCAACCTATCCGCACAAGGATATAGCCTGCTTCGTGAATTGGGCTATGATATATCTCCACCTGTCGCACTTGAACCAACCCGGCCCCCATGGGCGACGCTCGACCAGATGAACGTCGAACCTGTGCCGTGGCACATGGATCGAGATGCCCAAACAGGATGACGCGAAGCACGAGCCCATCTCGAAGAAACCACAGGAGAGTGGATCCTGTACACGGACGCATCTCCGTCTGAGACCGGCGAGGGCTTTCGAACGGGAATAGCGTCCGATGGACTCTCACTTTCATAGGGCTTCTATTGTAACATCAGTACACAATGCATGGCCAAAGTCACAGCCATAGCAGAGGCAATTACCATGCCCAACACAAATGCTCGTTGTCTACTGATACGAACAGACAGCCAAGCAGCCTGTCGAGCCTTCGCGACAGGTAACATCCGAAATGCGCCTTACAGCACATTAACAAACCACTTAGATCCCCACCCTTCGCTACTTTTTCGGATACAGTGGATGCCTGGTCACTCAGGGATAAGAGGGAATAAAGTGGCACACGCAGTGCAACGTCTCTGGAAATATGTGAGTCATTCGAGAGCTTTCGCTTGCATGCAACTGCCGAGGATCCCTGTGCCGTGTGGAGGTGCAGCAATTGTGTACATACAAGGGGTGCACATGTGCAGAGTATCCAACCCACCCCCCGCCCTTCGATTCGTTTCGTTTTGGGAACGGCTGGAACAACTCTCATATAGTAGGGTGCATTATTGCCCTAAATCGCTTACATTTGTTCTGAGCACATTGCTGCTTACGTGCGGAAAGAGAGGTTTCACTTTCGTGTTGTACCGTTTCCAACGACAGAGGGATCAACCACATTTTTTGGCCTATCGCTTTGGTCAATCTGCTTTGGTATCTAGCCAACCAAGAGGGCAATGGAATGGTAGCGACGTTAATTTAAGAGTAAGGTTGCTTTCTAAACTGCTTTGCCTTAACCGGACGTCAGTTATATGTAACTTGTAAAGCGCTGTATTAAAGATATGAGGCCTGTTTGTTTCCTCTCCCCCCCCCCCTATCTGACAGTGTTGCAGGGGTGTATCGGTAGAGCCCAGCTCCTGTCGTTGTATCCCGGATAAATGTGAGTTCAAATTTGAGCGCGTGGTACATTTCAATGTGTGTATGTTCATTCTTTAGGGTGTGCAATTCCAGTACGGAAGTACGTCAGCCGATTACGTGGTGGACCCGGGCACAAAACGCTTTTGTGTTAATAACAAATAGAAATCATGCCTTAAGTCGCGCAATGGCGTGGTACAGCGAAGCTGATTAAACGTCTAGTTTTATTTTAATCGATAATTACATAGATGTCACTAGGCTAATGCTTTGATTTTGAGATGCTGAGTGTGCCCCCTAAGTGAAGAAAAAAATGTAATGGGAGGTGGCCTCATCACCGGAATGATGAAAGGGATTAAAGACAATTAGTAAAATAAATAAAGCGGGGGACTAAGGGTTCTTTAAAAAACCTAGCGAAAAAAGAGCGCTTGGAAGGATAGCCATCTAACGTAGCGTCGGCATCAGTTTAGCTAATTAAGGTCTTTCCCAATATATATATCTGGCTTGACGTTTTAGCGGGAATGTTCCCGAGGTTTTAAGGTTCGCGTTGTGGCTGCACTCGAACGTTACGGGGCAGTGGGGGATGAAGACGAGCGTAGACGCGTTTTTTCTGACAGGTGTTCCAGAGAGGCATACCTTCTTGGTCCTTGGCTTCAGGGCTTGCCTAATGCGCATGCGCGGCTACGTCATACTAGCTGTGGGGCTGCGGTGGAACAGGCCGCCCGCCTTCACGCATAGCTTTGCCAGAGAGAGAGAGAGAGAGGGGCTCTTTATTCAACGAAAACATATTTTTGCTGGCGTGTATATAACCTGCCGCACGCTGCTCTGTTCAGTGACGGGGAAATGTATTAAAAGAGTCCAGAGAAGAGTGGAAGGAAGAGTCTATAAAAGGAAATAAAAAAAAAATTCACAGCATATCCACGGGGTGAATGATGATGAGTGGGCGAAGCTCCGGAGTGAACCACCGATAAACCGTTAATCTTCCGTGTAATTCGCCCAGTCGATCATCATGTAAAGACGTCAGAAACACTCTATTCGAACGCTGGGATCTGGCGTTTAAGGGGACTATAGCACAAACGCGTTACAAACATGCAGTACACTCTAGTAAGGGGGGAGAGGCCACAGCGTCTTACGCAGCCCCTTACACAGGCCGGAACGCGCACCGCGTTTGCCGACGCCATCACATGACAGCTGAAAGAGTATAAGGCGGAGAGGCCACAGCGTCTTACACCAGCTTCTTACACGCGCCGTAACGCGCTAGCACAAACCCATCATCATCGTTAGAAACGGACAGTCTTTCGCTCTCTCTCTCTCTCTCTCTTTCTGTCTCACACAAGACAGCAGATGGAAGAGTGAGAGAGCTCGCGCGCCACCTGACGTTCCTGAAGGCAACTCTGAGGTAAACAATGGCTGCTAATGGGAATGAGAGACAGAAGAAGTCGGCTTTTAGCTAACACTTACACTTCTACTTCTACTAACGTTTCCTACTGGAACATGCCAATGGCTGCTAATGGGGAATGAGAGACAGAAGAATTCGGCTTTTAGTTAACGCGCACGCTGCGAATTTTTTATTGTTCAACAACGCACAGGAGAAATCTCCCACCACCCTATTGAAAATTCTCTCTTGGTGGTTGCTGGAATTCGTGGTGGTTAAGATGGAAATATTAGTGGATATGGTGGAAATAATGACGGATATGCTGGAAAGCGTGATGGCAAAGATGGCTCATGGTGGTGAATAGTGGATGCATTTGGTGGAAATGGTGGCTGACGGTGGTGATGGCGAACGTGTCATGGTGTACTGCTTGCTGGAAGAAGGTGGCGTGGTGGAGTCACGGAGCTGCCATGATGGCAAGCTTAGTGGTTGTGGACAGCGAGATGGTGGCATGGTGGAGGAATGAAGGTGCCATGGTGGCACACTTGATGGCTGTGTACAGCAAAATGGTTGCGTGGTGGAAGCATGGTGTTGCAGTGATGGCGAGCGTGGTGGTTGTGGGAGAAGGTGGCTGCGTTAGCATACCTGGGATGGTAGTAATCATTGGCAGTAAAATGTTTAGGGTCTATAGTTGGTGCGCGATTAACGAATACGTTTAGAGTGCCCGAGAAATGCGGGACTCGGTTCTCTGGATTGCGTGCACCGGCCTGTTCGTCACTGCCGTTGTAGATTCTACGCCTATTGCACCTGAAACAGCATTATTCCGATCGAGCTGAGCTTTCCCTCTTCGCGAACGTGTGCCCTTACTAAGGGTAATGGTAAGCGCATATGTGCAACATTCTATGTTGAGAACACGCGCCAGCACTCGTGCTGCATAGGAGGACGGCAGCAGCTGTCCTGGAAGTGCGCGCCCCGTTTATACACATATCGCTGGTCACTGGAGGTATGCTGGTAAATGCTGCAGGGATGTACTGCACGACGGCTACTCTTAGTTACGTGCAGGATGGTACTTATCATGTTCTAACAAACAGCGCTAGGCAAGGGACGGTGAGTGAACAAGATGTGCGATTAAGGTGCTGAACTAACAATTATAACCAATGGTTTACCGCCGCAGGAAAATGCAACATTTGTGCAGAAAAACTACAAAACATAGCCTGTGCGCATGCAAGATGCAATGCAGAAAAACTACAAAACATAGCCTGTGTGCATGCATACTGTGTTGGTTGGTCGTATATGCAAAGCATTTGTTTATATATCCAGCAATAATAAAACCTCTGGTTGTTGAGCGCCTTGTGTGTCATTCTCTCACCGCCCTGTGTCTCCGAGTTGGTGATACAGGTAATCGGCATGGTGCACGCGCAGGAAAAAAACAAAACGAAAAACGAGGAGCGAGACCTTGCTGTGTTTCGCTGTATCTGCCCTCGTTTTTGTTTTTTTCCTGCACTGTGTACCATGCCTACTACGCTGTCCTCCTCTTCTCTTTACTTTTTGTTTTTTGCTTGTTGCAATCAATATTTGTACGACCACCACACATACGGCTCAACAGTATTAATTGCTGAATAACATCATTTTGGCTGCAGCTGATAATGCACAGAATATGCGCTACAGGGCAACTGTGTACTGTTGCGCATGCAATCTGGCGTTACACATGCAACATGAAGTGGTGCGGAACACGTTGGACCGAGGCCGAGGAAAACGTCGCGAAATGCAAGCTCGCATAAGTTACG
>CM023484.1:139315303-139347251 GCA_013339685.2 Hyalomma asiaticum | reverse complement strand
ACAACACCGCCCCCCCCCCCCCCCCCCCCCATTCTCACTTCGCCCTCCGGATCCTCTGCGCTCTCCAATCAAAACGGTCGCGGCACCCGCAATGCCACATTCACACCAATGCCTCTTAGCACCTGGTATATATTTTTTTTCAGTCATTTCACATAGCGGAGCACCGAACGCGGAAAATATAATATAGCAATATGGAGGCTGGCGTTCATACGCAAGCAACATGTAACATAATAAAGAAAATGCCTAGTGGAGTAGGAAATTGCAGTTCCGCTTGAGAATTTTGCGTTTCGACATATAAACGATTGATCGATAACTATTATTACTAAGGGAACTCCGATGCCAATGCGCGCAAGCTTACTTTACTGCCTGTAGATTGCTCTCCAAAAGAACGACTAGAATAGACGAGGCATGCGGCAAACGTCACGTTTCCTTCATTCACCTCCTTGTCTATTTCTGGTCCATAACGAGAAAACTGGAGGTACCTATTATACATAGATGATTACGTAGCGGGCAGAGAATTCACCATGCATAACGTGAAACATTTCTTCATGAACATTTACGAACCCAACGATCAGTTCTGCTTTAGTCACAAGTAAAATTCCTTCCTACAAAGCGTAACTTGCGCCGTATTGGCATAAACTGTGGCGAAATTTAGGAATGCTTTTGCAATGATTATTTAACATTTATGCCCTTTTTACTGCGTACGTTCGATTACCCTCTGCATATTTCCACTGATTTCCCAACTCCATCTGCTCTTCTCCCAACCATACCTTCATTGTTTCGAATATATTGCCAATGCTTCCTTAGGCTTACATAGTATGCTGGCCGTTATTCGCAACTCCAGAAAAAGTGCTTCATCTGGCAACATTGCTGAGAAAAACAAAGATGGCTTCTATATCCAGGGTCACGGCGGCGCTTCCGCTCAGCGCTGTGCTAAAGTTTCTTGATTGCGGGTTCGAATCACGATGCTTCGTCGAATGCGAAAGGGTTCTTGCTGCCTAACATCTGATATTAATTGGTGTAAAAGATTTGAGCGGCGAAACAGCGGAAAAAATTGCGCTGTGCGTTCAAAGGTCGCACTTGTTCGGAGATCCGCATCAGATTTTTTTAAGTTTAAAGAGCCTTTCCAGCGAGCCTGAAATTGAAGAAGGCAGGTACGTGTTCATGCGTAGCAGGCCTTTCCGAAGGATACAAGCACTTGTGCGCGGCGTTGCTCCATTGAGTACAAATGGGTCACTTATAAACTTGTTAAGAGAGTGCAATTCTATGCGCGGTGCCGGAAGACAAACTTAGAGGCGGGGTGAACAGGTCGACGGCTCAAAAGTTGGAACGAGCGCAATAAATCCTGAATTGTCACCAGATGAACTCGAAATGCAAACGCCCTACGTTAAACGATCGCACATTACCTCCATAACCACTAAACAAATTACGAGGTGCAGCGCGCGCATGGGACGAAGGCAGCGAACGAAGGCAAGCGCTCGTTTTATAGCTACTTACTAGAATGCATGCGGACAATAGTACATACGTCAGCAATAATGTTACCGCGGTTCAAGTTGAGCATAGACACACTCAGAAAACGTTACACGCATACATGTATAAACGATGTCGGTATTTTGTTCACGCGCTTTCCTAAACTAAACTACACTCCGGCTCTTCGAAAAGCGCGCATGATAATAAACGCGCGCACACACAATCTGTGTACTCACCGGGGAGGAAAAAATCGTCGCGAGTGAAGTGCCTGGACCAAACTAGCGTAGTTCCCGTCACCTTCTTGCCGATGCGCAAGTTCCTAATCCATGTTGCTCTGCTCGAAGCGTCGTCTGCTTCTTTCGGTAACCGATGAAACGACGTGTTGCTGTCTTTGCATCGCGATGACACGCACTGAGGCACGCAACAAGTCTTTTGATGAGATTCTTTCTTTTTCGGGATGCTTTGAGGCGGCATGGCGTCGAATAAGGAACTACAGAGCTGTTTTACAGCGCGCGGTAATGCGATACTATGCCGCGTTTCGAGGCCGACCTTGGATCGGCTGGTTCCAGGGGCGTCCGCTAGGTGGCGAGCATTTAGATGGAGTCGCGAATTGCCAACTGATTACATGTACACATTTTCTCCCATCAGAAAAAACATGACGGAGCATGATGACAAATGTAAGTACTTAATCACACAATCTCACCTTGTTCCAATAAGTGAGAAATCTTTGATTGCGTGTCCGAGAAATAGGCGTCCGATTATTTAGTTGACTGTGATGTCACCGCGGTCACCGCGGCTCCTGCCTTTAGGGCCACGAAAGCATCTTGCGTTATCTCCTTGCTGTCTGCGGCTTTGGGCGCCGCGCGCTAGTCACGAAAGCTGGGAGGAGGGGGCGGGGGGGAGGCGATAACGTCAACGTCACAAACGCTCTTTTTCCGGCCAGTTTTTATTTCAAGGAGCCTGCCAAGGGGAACTAATTGTTCGCGTAGCGCCGACATGCAACTCCGCCATTCAAAATTTGGTCGTTGTGATAGGTAGTGTCGAGGACACCCACCAAAGTACTCATTTGTTTGTAACCGCCAATTACTGATAATGAAAAAGTTAGTGCAATTTCTCTAATTATCCATACAACTGCGGAAATTCTTCAGTGTCTAGAGGCACCCAGTACGTACACTCGAATGGTATAGAAAACGTTCCTGCGGTTTACGTTTTTCTCAATTAAACAAATTGGTGCACCAAGAAACACACCCTGTACATATTGGCAATGAATCGGTAGCGAGCAATGTTGTTAGTAGCTGTTTCTTCATGTGTGTTTTGCATATTAGTGTTGTGCGGCATCTTTTAATATCGAATGGCGATGTATTCTAGTTTTTAATGGCAGTGAAAAACGCTGTAAATTTCCCCCCGTAATTAGTGTTCATTCGGGGTAGTAAGATGTTCTTAGAAGACAATCTACTGTTGTTGCTGTTAAAGCATATGCACGAAATGTATCGATAGTTATTCCATGGTTGAGCGTGCGATATATTAGTAAAACGAGATGGAGCTGAACCATATAGCGGAATGTTAATATGCTTGATAAGTGTAATTTAGTAGCGGATGGGACTTGTAGCTGGAGAAATTTATCCTCTGTAATGGCTGATGTAATTGTTGTAGATGTGTTATATGCGTCGTATAGGTGTTTCCGCAAACGGAAATTCAGTATTGTAGGTGGCACTGTATGAATGTTTAATAAAGTGAAGTTGTTATATGCTGTGCGAAAACTAGCGTGTTAAAATTAGTACTCTAAGACCAAAAGCGATCCTTTTTTAGATCATTTCCGCATACAGGTTAAACTTAAGATGACGCTCAAGCTTGACCCTAACAAAGATGATTTCGCGTGCCGTTGAAAGAACGTGATCATGAAGGATGAGTGACGGTGCGGATGAGATGATGCGTTTATTTTTATGAAAAAACATGAATTGAGTTTTAGATGAATTGATCCGAAGTTTGTTTTGCATCAAACATACGTCCCCCGGACAGAGTTAACTCGGGTTATTATAGTATTCGGCAATCACCAGAAGGAAATATAGTGGTGTCGTCTGCATATTGATGAGACGCTGATTAGGCAGTTAGAAAGATCATTAATGTATACTAGAAATAACAGGGGACCTAGAAGTAAGCCTTAAGGGACACCCATTGTGACTGATTTAATGTGCGATAGTGAACCTTCGAAATTTACAATCTGCGCTCTGTTAGTTAAATAGGTGGGTAAGAGTGAAAGTGCTGGGCTGCGAATTCGCAGAGCGTCTAGCTCATAAGAAAGAACGTTATGCGAGATTGTTTCAAATCCCATACTAATATCTACAAAGATGGAGCGGACAAATGACCGTTGTCAAGGGCGTGCTTTATTTGGTCAGTGAAGGATAATATAGCTGTTTCAATAGAATAGCCTTTACGAAACCCATGTTGTTCAGGTGACAGGAGATTAAATTTTCGGAAATAACTTGTTAAGCTGTTTACAAGTAGCTTCTCAATGATCTTGCTAAAAAAAGGGTAGCATGCAGATTGGCCTATATTTCCATATTAATTCCTTGTCACCTTTTTTGAATATGGGAGTTATTTTACCGTGCTTTAAATCGTCCGGGAAAACACCTGTTTTGAAAACGCGTTTAATGATACGCGCGAGCCTGCCGGGAACGTGAGAAGGAATAAACTTTAAGGCAGCAGATTTGTGAGACCTAGGCCTCTATGCCTAGATGACGGCCTCGAGCCCATGGGCCCTAGCGGCATCTTCGGCTTGCTAGATTACCTTTAGTTGGTCTTCCGGTGTAGAGCTCAGCAGCGGGAGGTGATATTAATTTAATTTTAGAGGGTTGTAAATCGACAAGACCGAGTCTAGTAGTGCGTAACTAGTGATTGCATCGGATACTTCTTTGGGCGATGTGAAATATATGCAAAATGAATGAGGGAGTCGATTGAGTGCTGACTGTGGTATACTGTGGGTGTAATGATTATTTGTAGTAAAGAAGAAATCATTGAACTCATTTTCGCTATGAGTGCCTTCTATTACCACCCTTCTTGTATTCAATCTGTTAGAATTGCGGCTAGGTGAACACAAATGAAGAAAGAACCTAATTGTATCGCATGTTTTACGACTGTCATTTTTGTGTTTAATGATTTCGTTCTCAAAGTAGGAACGTATGGCTTGATTCAAGAGTCTGGCAAATGTATCCGAATAAGCTACGTATCGCGACTTTAACGTTACATTGAAGGGCTGGCGCTTTACATTTTTGCGAAAGTTGTCACGTTTATTAATGCTTTTTAAAAGCTTGCTTGTTATCCATAGGTTCTTCGGAGCTGAGAACCAGTGTCTAACCGGTGTCAGGCTCGTACACTCCGAGTGCGTGGTTCTAATTTTGTTATTAAATTGTTGGTAGACTACTACTGTATCAGTTGCAGAAAAAATCGAAATCCAATGAATTTCTGCGATTTGGTTGATGAACTTGGAAGTGTTAAAGTTGGCATTTCTTATGTTTCGAGGCTCTGGGATAATCATTGAATTTAACAGTGGAAACGCGGGGTAGTGGTCCGTTATAGAACAATGATTAGCCAGCAAGTTCCTCAATTAGTAATTTTGATAATTTGCCGTCTATTATTGATTGAGATCCGCATGGAGGACGTCTGGTGGGAACAGTTATTAGCGAATCTAGACCATAACTTTCATAGCATGTGGTGTAGTGACAACAATGACTATCAATGGGGTTAGTCATGTCTATATTTATTTAACCGAGAACGACGACATACTTGTTTTCATTGCCAATTACACTTAAGATAGCATCTAGCTCAGAACAAACAAATGCCAGGCCTGCGCGGTACCGCAGGACAGTAGCAGCGTAAGCTGGAGGACTGATGTTCTTAGATGCCATTTTAAACGCCTAGAGAAACTACTGCAACTAGAGGTGGTAGGTATGCCCTGCACCATAACTCTGATCATTTCGCCAAGTAGGGAAGTACCCACTACGCCGTAATTACTGCGGCATTGTAACGTGCAAATCTGTATAACTGAACATCTTAGAGAGTCTCTCGGCATCGTTTTCCCGAGAACGAACCGAAATCGATGCAGAATCCGGAGAGGAGGGTATGTGGGGACAAACCGACGACTTCTAAAGAACCGGAAACCAGGAACAAGAAATCCCAGTTAAAGAGCATTGCATATACGAGTATACCAAATAACATAACATCAGCGTTTGAAGCCCATATTTCGGAGAGGCAAATGATAGTTACGAGGTTGCGTAGATAAGAAAAGCAATCTACCATATTATCATAATTCTTCGAAAGGCTACGTATGTTAAATGTATCAGGGATTTGTGGCTGTACTTAATGTTATCTAGTGAACATTCCAGTTCTTCTGAAGAGTAAGACGTTGTCATGAATATAGGTTTGATTGGATATGAAAAGTAGGAAGCTTAGACAGCTATGGAGCAATTAGCCAAAGGTCGCTAGTGCGAGATATGACGTACAGGCGGCTTCGCTCTCTCTTGCGCACTTTAATGCGACAATTATCCATCCACAGGAATTTTCAATTGTGTTGCTTTTTTAGCTCTAGGGCTTGCGCGAACAGACTTTCGTTGTCTTGCGTGAAGTGGTTGCTGAAAAAGCCCTCAGTCTCTGCAGAGGCAGAGAAGCCGAGTGCCCTGGCGTATAGGCGTGCTTTTCGGGCTTTCTTTATGAATTCAGCCTACTTAATGCATGCTATTATATTTTTGTCATTCTTTGCTTGGACGCGGTGGACAGTGTCTATCTCAGTTAGCACCACAGGGAATCCAATCTTGTCTCCGATTTTTAAAGTACAGCTACACAGCTCTCGCCATGTGTGGATGGCACACCGCTTATTTCGGCATTAGTACGAGAGTACTGCTCGTGGTCCGCTATCCTTCTAGCCAGCTTTCCGTTTTCCTTGGCAACGTTATGAAGTATTAGCCAACAGTAGCTACCTACCGCCAGGAGTGGAGAAACATTACCAATTAGGTGATGCATTGCCGTCGATAGCCATCATAGAAGGCACTCCCCAAAGTAAGCCAGAACACTCTGCCGCATAACCTTAACCAGCGTTAAGTGGTTAAGGTGCACTAACGAACATTATCAGAAAGCTTGCATTGTCCGGAGGTAAGGGGACATTAACCACAAGGAGGTTATATTTGTCTCCTTCCATCGAGCATTATCCGCCAATTAGCGAAGACTAGCCACACTAAGAAAGCAGTAGACAGCATCACCAAAAAGTCAGACAGGACTAGCGAGCATTAGCACGCACTGTCCAGCGCTTTACCGACACACGCAAGTGCTAGTGAGCTGTTCGCTACCACTGAGCACAGTTGGCCAACACTAGAGGACGACTAGCCAGGTGGCACGGTGGAACTAGCAGAGCGAAAAATACGGTGATTCAAGGAACGTGAAATGCACAGGGGAGCATTACTTCGAGGTTTATTTTGTGACTAATCATAGTACGCATTACGGCGCGTCTCATAGCTTGTATTTAAGACTATGACACCCAGACTTCGATATCTCGACTAATGAAGTAGTCCCGAAGATACTGTTTCATGACAGGTTGTTCTTTGAAAATTGTAATGCCTACTTACAATCTTGTGCATCATCTTAACAATGTGAGTGCGAGTGATTCAAGAAATTTGGATCGTGCCAGTCGAGTTTCAGCGTATGTTTATTGCTACATAAAGGAAAATTACGTAACACGTGGTTGCAGACGACGGTGCCAAATTATCAATACCCAGGACGGGGCACTTACTTAAAAATGATGCTTCGTTTGAATGGTTCAAGATTAGTACAAGAGTAATAGGTGGCTAAAATACGAAAGTAGGTTGAAAATCAATAAATTAAGAATATATACATTAAGAAACCAACATGCAGCTGTGAAGTAAAGCTAAGAACTGTGAAATAAAACTTTCATTTAAGAAAACCTTCGAGAAAAGTACACATACTGAAGTGAACGCAGAACAAACAGCGAAAAAAATGAAAAATGAGCCGGATAAAAATTACATAGGGTAGATATTGTGAATTAGCCCCATGTTCTTATTGAGATGAATACTCACTAGTATTATTATTTCCGTAGCGCTTTCAACTCGGAGATCAGAGAAGTACTGAGCAAGAAACATAATGTCGATATGTGCTTGCGCCATAAAGCAACAATTCAAGAGTTCACGTTCGCGTTGCCAAAGATAACCAACAGTAAAGATGTACTCAAATGGGTTATCCATCAAATTTATCGTAAATATTTTCTAGGCATGCTTTGCTGAAATCAATTAGCTGCGCTTCGAAGCAGATTCGTTTAATTTTGGGAGATTCATGACTGACCTGTGATGTCACAAGCTGACCAACGGTCTCTTCGGGGTTCTTCTGCTTTGAAGAAGCTACTGCGCTTACAAAAAAGCAAAACATATTTAAAATACCGTGCACATATATCCGTGGGGCACTCACATCACGGACGTCATTGCGCGTAACCAACATGAACCCATTAAAACATCGCTCACTGTGTTTCCCAACTGCACGGTCCTGGGACTTTTTGCCTGCAATCGACACACAGAACGCTGATTCATAACATCACGCTGCAGTTACTCGCAACACCGCTTCACTCCAATTAGAATTCATCTCGTGTACAATACCTCATTTCGGGCATTTAATATCTACTAAAACATATGAATTGCACATGCATAGAAAGGACACTAGTCATCGTTATCCCCAAAATAACAAACACGAAGTCCTACTTAAATCAGGCATTATACAAGTCGCGATAATTCCTCGAACAAACGTATAAAAAAGGCTTAAACAGCACTTAAGTGGGATCGTCCCAGACACACCACAAGTATACGCGAGACCTAAGATTGGCCCCGTCGACGTTAAATCGTGCTCTATGGGAGGTTGTAGCCCATAACACACCACTACACTCCAGACTCTCAGGTCAAGGTGAACTGCCGCTCTGAGGAGGTGGAGGTTCTGTAAGCACCTTTATGTCGTCTCGCAGTCCCGAGAGCCGGCGCCGAGGGAAGACCTCACCTACCCCTTTGGGGAAGATCTAGGCCATATCACGTTAAGCACTGCTGGACAAAAATGAAGTTGTTCACCACCATCCCTACTAGATTGTGTACATCCTTCCTTGAAATTGAATCGCCAGCAAATACCGCAAGACCTACATGTGTTCCCCAAGGGCATACCACCGGCTTGCTCTGAGACTTCGAAAAAGGCAGTGGTGCTAAGAAATGAAAAGCGTAAGGCTTGTTTAGCTTCATTTTGTACTAAAATTTCTCTTGTCATGTAGCTGGACAGATTCTAATGACAGCAATCAAGAACGTTCTAATTTCCCTTTTTTTGAACGGGCAGTCTTTCCAACATATTCTCAAACATTCCCATAGGATGCGAAGGGAGTGTTCTTAATGAAAGTACCTAAATCCACTCCCACACAGCATGAATTATGCTGACACAGTGGAACTGTGGTTCTCTTGTGGTTCTCTTGTGTTTCCCTTATGATTTTCTACTGTAACGTTTCACCGTTCTCACGGCGCTATGACAACTTTTGTCCTTTCTTCCTTTCACTTTCTCTCTTTCTTTCTTTCTTGCTTCCTTGTTTTATGCCTTCGTGGGTTTTCGCATAATAACTATCATGCCACACTGGGCTGAGGACGACAGTGCGTCGAGTGCGACAGTGAGAAATGGGCCAAGGGCAAGGCAACGCTTCGCTATGCACTCATACACTTATTTATTTCGTAGTGAAGCACACCGGCAGCAGCTCTGACACAGCGCGTAGAACAAGACGTTGACTTTGGTGTTGCTTTGAGCTCGGCTCGTTCTAATATAGTGAGCGCGTCCTAGTAACGTCTCGTCTTTGTTGCATCTCGTTACATTTGGTGGTGAGGTGCTGGATAGGCCCTTTCAGCGTCCTGGAGCTCCGCAGCTGTACGCTACCTTCTGGCTCGGCAATGAATGAGGACGCCGGACCCTCGCAATCTGCCCCTGCGCCAGCCGCCCCCTTCTCCACATATGTGATGTGCTCTGGCGTGCTCCGTCAGCGTGACCCTCCTGTATTCAGCGGTACTGACGATCGGGACGTCGAGGACAGGCTGGTGGGGTATGAGCGCTGCAGCGCGCACAATAGGTGGGACAACCACGCAAAGCTCGGTCACGTCATCTTCTGTTTGACCGATGTGGCCAACCTGTGGTTTCACAACCACGAAGCGGATTTCACCAAATGGTCGGCATTTAAGGAGACCCTAACTTCTTTCTTCGGCCGGCCAGCTGTGCTCAAGCTCCGCGCTGAACACAGCCTGCGTGGGCGATCTCAACAAATCGGTGAGACGTTCACGAACTGCACTGAGGACGTGATCGCTCTATGTAGGCGGGCAAATGCGGATATGGCTCAAAGTGACAAGATCAAACACATAATGAAAGGTATAGACGACGACGACTTGCATATGCTCGTGGCTAAAGATCCACAGAGTGTCGGGTCGGTGAAGTTATCGAACATTGCCAAAGTTTTGATTGAGCTGCGTAAGCGGCGCATACCCACTCGTCGCCCGACTACGCAAACGGCAGACCTCTCCGCGTTGGTGCAGAGGCCTATTGGGTCCGACTATGCCGCCTTGCTCCCACAAACTGCCACAAATTCAGCAATACATTCGTGAGGAAATTGCTCGCCAGCTTTCTCTTGTGGCCTCTGTTGCTGAGCCCCCAACTCGCTGTACCAGTCACTTCGTCCTGTTATCCAGACTCAGGTCGCCGAGGCTTTCCCACACCCCGCTCCGCCAACGCACGTCACTGCACCACCGACGTACGCCGATGCTCTTGTACGACCGCCTACACGGCCAACACTTGCTTCACCCAGCCAAGTGGCCACTAACTACACGCGCCAACGTCCTGCACGACCCGTTCGTGCACCCTTCTCGCTTCCCAGCACATCTGTGAACCCCTGGCATATTACGGATAACCGGCCCATTTGCTACTTTTGCGCCATCCCAGGACATGTGGCGCGCCTCTGTCACAGCCGTGCATCCATACTCGCGACAGGCCTGCGACCTACGGCTGCTATAACCAGCAGCCCGCGGTGCAGACATACGGCCAATTTAACGAGCAGCCAGCGCACCAGGCACCGCCTGACGCACCCGACTCGTACTCACGTCGAGCCACCCATAACACTCGTCGATCTCCGTCTCCACACCGGCGCTCCATTTCGCCTATGCTTCGGCGTTCCGACCGTGTCCAGAAAGACAACTAGCAGCCGCAGTTCCCGAGGAACGGGCTGCGTCATCATCGAAGATTTCAAGCCCTCATTTTCCGCCCGCTAACAAGATTATTGTGTGCGTAGATGGTGTACCGACTAATGCTCTTGTCGATACTGGAGCTGCTGTTTGTGTGATCAGTGACGCACTGTGCCGCAAGTTGAAGAAAATGACGACACCGCTTCTTGACATTTCACTGCGCACAGCGAGCTCACAGCACCTCAAGCCTTCAGCCACGTGTATGGCCCGCATTTTGATCCAAGACAAATTCTATATAGTCGAACTTGTCACTGATTCTCATGTTTCGCATGATATCATTGTGGCTTGGGATTTCCTTTCTTCGCATCGTGCAGTTATCGACTGCGCTCGTGCACAACTCGCCTTGTTTCCGTTCAGTGCCATGACCGTCGATACACCTCGCCCGTCTGCCAAAGTGATTGCTGCTGCTGACATCGTCATCTCTCTTTTTTCTGTTGCCTCAGTGTCCAACTGCTGTCACTCTGCCCTCGCTTCGTCAGCCTTGTTTTTGCCGTCCGACGAATGTACCCGCCGCCGTAACGCTGTCGTTCCGTTTGCTGTTATCACGCTTGTTCATGGTTTCGGTGCTGTTTACGTGCGCAATCCGTTCCCCTGCCCTGCAGCTATATTACGCGGTGAATGCGTTGGGTATCTTGACACGTTTGATGCTATCTTCCTGTTAGCACGTTTCGACGAGACACCACTGACCATTGATGCTACCGCTTCTGTTGCCGAAGCAGCGTGACTTGACCACGACCTTTTCTTGCGCTGCGTTGATCAGGAGCTGACGCAAGCACAGTGCAATCAACTCATTACGCTGCTTGGTCGTTTTCGCGTCTCATTCGACGTCGGTCAACCTTCATTGGGGCGCACGTCGATGGTTGTACACCGCATTGAAACCGGTCACCATGCTCCACTACGCCAGCGTCCATACCGAGTTTCTCCGGTTGAACGCAACGTCATTACTGAACACGTCCATGACATGCTTCAGCGAGGCGTGATTCAGCACTCACAAAGCCATTGGGCTTCCCCGGTAGTACTGGTGCGGAAAAAGGATGCCTCAATCAGATTCTGCGTGGACTACCGCCGACTCAACAACATCACACGCAAGGATGTTTATCCCCTACCACGAATAGATGACGCTCTCGATTGCCTTCAAGGTGCCGAGTTCATATCTTCACTAGATCTGCGCTCAGGGTATTGGCAGGTGCCGATGGCAAAGGCTGACCATTCCAAAACCGCTTTTGTGACTCCAGATGGATTGTATGAATTTAGTGTAATGCCCTTCGGTCTTTGCAATGCACCTACGACTTTCGAAAGAATGATGGACACTATTCTCAGAGGGCTCAAGTGGCGAACCTGTCTTTGCTGCCTGGACGACATAGCGGTATTTTCTTCAGATTTGAATACAATCTCACTCGCCTAGAGCAAGTTATTCACTGTCTAAAGGCCGCCAAATGAACCTGAAAAAATGCCACTTTGGCGCGCGCCAGCTCACTATTGAAGGTCACATCGTCTCCGAAGAAGGCGTTCTGCCAGATCCTGCGAAACTGCGCGTGGTTACAGAGTACCCCAAGCCCACTACCCTCAAAGAGCTACGTAGCTTCATCGGTCTCGGCTCCTATTTTCGGCGCTTCATCCGTAATTTCGCCTCAATTATCGTTCCCTTGACTGGAATTCTTGCCGGCGGCACTTCCCTATCTGCTTGGAACTCTGACTGCGATGAGTCAATATGACGCTCCTCCTGCTCCTTACAGCCCTTCCAATACTGCCCCACTTCGATCCCTCTGCGCCTGTTGAGATCCACACGGATGCTAGCGGTGTTGGTCTTGGCGCCGTTCTCGCACAACACAAAGACGGTTGTGACGAATATGTTGTCGCCTATGCCAGTCGTACCCTCACAAAGGCGGAGTCAAACTATTCTGTAACGGAAAAGGAAGGCCTGGCAATTATTTGGGCAATTGTAAAATTCCGCACATGCCTTACGCGGACGCCAGTTTGACGTCGTTACCGACCGTCATGCTTTATGTTGGCTCTCCTTTCTAAAAGACCCCCCTGGCCGCCTCGCTCGCTGGGCTTACGTCTTCAAGAGTATGACATACGTGTTATTTATCGTTCTGGACGTAAGCACTCAGACGCTGATGCCCTCTCACGCTCTCCGCTACCTCCCGACCCTGCCCGCTCACAAGTCACCACCTGGCCCCGCCACGGTGGTCTAGTGGCTAAGGTACTCGGCTGCTGATCCGAGGGTCGCGGGATCGAATCCCGGCCGCGGCGGCTGCATTTCGATGGAGGCGAAATGTTGAGGCCCGTGTGCTGTGCGATGTCAGTGCACGCTAAAGAACCCCAGGTGGTCGAAATTTCCGGAGCCCACCACTACGGCGTCTCTCATAATCAGAACTGGTTTTGGGACGTAAAACCCCACAAAACAACAACAACAAACACAAGTCACCACCTGCGATACATCATCTCTGAGCATCAGCGATATGCCGGCCGAGCAGCTGAAGGATGCCTGGATCGCGTCCCTGCTTCAAGCTCTCTCACACCGTTCCCCTGAGCCTCTGCCACGCTCTCTTCGTCGTCAAGTGCAACACTTCATCGTACGCGAAGGCACATTGTACCGACGCAGCTACCTCACCGACGGCCGCAGGTGGCTGCTTGTAATTCCTCGTCGCCTGCGCTCACATATTTGCTCCGCATTCCACGATGACCCTCAATGCAGCCACGCTGGCGTTTTCAAGACGTGTTCCCGCATTCGCCTTCGCTATTATCGGCGCGGCATGTACCTATACGCTCGCCAATACGTTTTGTCATGTTCTGCATGCCAACGCCGCAATATACCTCATAACACCGCTGCTCCTCTACAGCCTTTGCCCTGCCCAGCACGTCCATTCGACCGCGTTGGAATTGATCTTTACGGTGCCCTGCCCAACACACCAGATGGCAACCGGTGATTGTTGTCGTCGTTGACCATCTCACCCGGTATGCGGAAACATCTGCGCTGCCAGCTGCCCCAGCTAAGGATGTCCCCAAATTCATCCTTCGTTGTCTCATTCTACGATGCGGTGCACCACGCGAATTACTCAGCGACCGCGGCCGCGTCTTTCTCTCCAACGTAGTCGAGGCACTGCTCCACGAATGTCGCACTATTCACCGCACCACCTCCGCGTACCACCCCCAAACAAACACGATGACGGAACGTTTCAATCGTACCTTGGGTGACATGCTTGCAATGTATGTTAACAACGACCACTCCAATTGGGACCAAGTGCTACCTTTCATCACTTATGCCTATGGCTCTGAGCCACAAACTACCACCGCCTTCTCTCCTTTCTTTCTTTTGTACGGACGCGAACCATCCTGCTCCATGGACACCATTCTCCCTTACAAGCCCGACATGTCCGAAGCAACGCCTGTATCCGAAGCGGCGGCTTATGCCGAAGCGTGCCGCCAACTCGCTCGGTCGTTTACCGCACAAGATCAGCGGCGCCAAAAATCGCGCCATGATGCCTCCGCATCTGCTTCCGAGTATACCCCGGGAATGCTCGTTTGGCTGTGGGTGCGCTACACAACTCCTGGTCTTTCGACGAAGCTGCTGTCACGCTACCATGGCCCCTACCGCATCGTGCAACAAACTTCACCAATGAATTATGTGATCGAGCCACTCAACCATTCCTCCGATCACCGTTGCAGAGGGCGCGAAATAGTTCACGCAGCACGGCTCAAACCTCGCTACGACCCTCCTGCCGTGACATCTCCCTAAGTCGCCAGGATGGCTCCTTTCTGCGCGGGGAGTGATTGTAGTGAAGCACACCGGCAGCAGCTCTGATACAGCGCGTAGAAGAAGACGTTGACGTTGGTGTTGCTTTGAGCTCGGCTCGTTCTAATATAGTGAGCGCGTCTTAGTAACGTCTTGTCTTTGTTACATCTCGTTACAATTTATTTATTTATTTTCCACTGCATTCGCCTACTCACTGTTCTGTAGTACGCTGAGCGCTCAGGCAGGATAAGAGCGACCAGGGTGTGGGTCGAGCGCAAGACAACGCTTTGCCATTTAATTAAGCGCACTTTATTTCTTTATTCATGACCTTGATATCATGATCGCGCAGCCATAGGCTGAGGTTAAGAGTGAGTCGAGCGCAGCATTTGGGAGTGGATGAGAGCAAGCCACCTCTCACACCGAAGGCCACAACGCCCGCCCTCCCTATCTCTTTCCCCGGTGTCAGGCATCCGGGAGTCGTGGGAACGCGGCCGGAGCCTGTATCCCAGTGATGAGCCGACAGGCGATTGTCGTTAATTGCCCGCCCGTCATTGCCGCCGCTGCTGCTGGTCTGTCCCGTGGTATGCCGCAGCTACCATTCCTGACCACGCAGCTGTGTCTCACGAACTGCCGTCTTCAGCTTTCCCCTTCGACGTCCTTTCAATTCGTCATACCCATCCCACGCTCACTTGTCCGCTAGCAGCACTTTGCCGGAAGCGTAATCGGGTGTCACGACGCCTTGTTTGTGCGTCGCGGCCTTTTCTGGACGAAGTCGTGTCCACGTTGGTGGTTGACAGCAGGGAGCGTTCCGCGTCGCTAGTTCTTGCTCCAGCCCGAGAGACAGCTTCGCTGTAAAATGGGATAAGCTTTACGAATAAATGCGAACAGAACTTATATTGTACAATAAAGGTAGAAATAGCTGAAACTAAATAGGCGATAGTAGACAGACATTTACGCAAATAAATTGCATTGTTATATCTTAGCTTTCACAACAATGTGAGATCTATAAAAAGAACACTTCTCCATATGTGGTCGTCCTCGCTGAATCATCAGGACTCCAGTGAGGGATTACCTTTTCATGTGTACAAGTTAAGATGTGCATGTAATGATGCTATGGCGATGTACTAACTTCTTTATAATAATGTTCGTTAAGATGTAGTCGCAAAGTTTACTAACGCCCGCCGCCTGTTTTTTTCTTTTTCGCTGTGTTGTCGATCATGCGCTTTAGACTGGCTAGGCTTATTGGAGAAGCTGAGGGTGATCCTTCAACAGAGATTTTCTTTTTAAAGGGGGCGGGCAGGGGAGGGCCAGGAAAAGAACGAGTATGTGCCAAGCATCTCCTGAGTAGCATAACCCTGCGTGGTATGGCATATAGCAAGGGAGTGAGCAAGAGAATTAAGTGGTAGGGTTTATTTGAAGGTAAGGAGCAAAGAAAGCAGGAGAGAAGGCTAAGCACAACACAACCTTGCACAGTATAGTTTAGCGTAAGGTTGATGGTAAAATGAAGTGAGGGAAAGAAGGACTGATGTAAGGGTGAGACGGAGGGAAAGGGGGTGGAGAAGGTAAACCAAAGCATAGGAATGTAGAGAGTAGTATAGAAAGGGGGCGGAAAGGGAAGGGAGGGTGATGAGGAGTGATGTGAGGGTCAGGAGGAGAGAGTGCAATATCAGAAGAGAAAAAGACACAACAAAAGATAAAAGAAGGGACTCAAGCTGATTTCGTTGCAGGCAACGTTTTTACTGACACTTTAGAGCAGTGCAACGGGCTTTACCTTTTTTATGTTTGTGACATGCTTCGTGCTTTGCCAGGAAACTCGGGCATTCTGTACTAATGCACTGCACCATTTCCTTGCCAGTTATGAAATTATTGGAGAGTAAGGGTGTCAGCTGCAGCAGTCATTATGAACAACGGGGCAATAAGTCTGCCCTCATGAGATATATCTACAACAATTACACGAAGAGATGCGAAGATACCACTGTTCAAAATGGGGACAGCCATTTTCCCCAGCTGCGTTACTGCATAAACATGTGCAAACCAGGTTAGTATGCACTATAAATCTTTTTATTATAACTTGGTATTTGTCCTCAAAATTGTATAGATTTGTGGTAGCTGCATACACTGTACATGCATGCGTATCGCTTCACGCATCACAGACACCACGCTTATTTCTAAATACAGCGCTTTCCGAATGTACAGAACAGTTTCGTTCGCCTTGCCCTAAAAGGACACCATAAATATACGTCTAGGCTCCTCTGGGAGGCATTACTCCCGCTTGGACGGCTCATGCTAACGGTTCACAATTACGGGAGCAAGGCTAGCACTTTGTGCGTAGATTTGTGCAGCCGTATGTATGTTTGCTTACTGTCAATCATCTAAAAGGTATTTACGGAAGTAGTCGCTAACAGAAGTCGTGCCACCTTAGATTTTAGTCAACCTAACGAACAAGCAGGGTTTCGCAAAGGCTATTCAACAGTAGGCCATATTTACACTATCAATCATGTGATAAGGAAAATCTCAGAGTATAACCAACGCCTACATGTGACCTTCATAGATTACGAGAATGCATTGGACGCGGTCGATACCTCAGCAGTCATGCAGGCATTGCGGAATCAGGGCGTAGACGGGCATTAGCGTAAGAATACTGAAAGATATCCACAATGGCTCCACAGCCGCCATAGTCCTCCATAAGGAGAGCAGTAAAATGCCTGGAAGGAGTGGCGTAAGACAAAGGGACACAATCTCTCCAACGTTATTCGCAGCATGTTTACAAGAGTTATTCAGAACATTCGAATGGGAACTGGTCGGTGTACGGGTTAATGGCGAATACCTCATTAACGTCAGATTTTCGGAGGACATAGCCTCGCTAAGGCAACTCAGGAGCTGAATTGCAAAGCATGATTACTGACCTAGACCGGCAAAGTAGAACGGTGGGCCTGAAAATTAGTACGCAGAAAACTAGAGTCAACTTCAGTAGCTTTGGGCAAACACAGTGGTTGGAGATGGGTGGCTAGGCATAGGAAGTGGCCTCGCTAAGTAACTCCGCAGTCGAATTGCTAAGCATAATTACTGACCTATACAGGCAAAGTAGAACGGCGGGCCTGAAAATTAAGGCGCAGGAAACTAAAGTCAACTTAAGTAGCTTTGGGCAAACACAGTGATTGGAGATAGGTGGCTAAGCATAGGAAGTGACCCCTCTAAGTAACTCCGGAGTCGTATTGCAAAGCATAATTACTGACCTAGACAGGCAAAGTAGAACGGTGGGCCTGAAAAGTAATAGGTAGAAAACTAAAGTCATCTTCCGTAGCTTTGGGCAAACACAGTGGTTGGAGATAGGTGGCTAGCCATCTGGTTACGCCAGGTAGTGACCGCTGAGAACAACCATGGGGCTGAGATAATTAGGACGACAAGAATGGTGTTGAGTGCATTCGGCAGGCATTCTCAGATAATGAATCGTAGCTTACCATTGTCTCTGAAGGGGACAGTGTGCAACAGCTGCATCTTACTGGTACTCACCTACGGGGCAGAAACTTGGAGGTTAACTAAGATGGTTAAATTGAGGACGATGCAGGGAGCAAGGGAACGGAAAATGGTAGGTGTATCATTAAAGGTGGAGAAGAGAGCGGAGTGTGTTAGTGAAGAGACGCGTCTTAAGCACGTGTTGTTACGGTTGCAGATAATTATTTACACCGTGTATTTACAGAAATATACAGTAGCGGCACCACCAGCAAAGCTGTTGTTGCTTGGTCATTGTCTTAGTCGTCAACGCTCTCTTTGCTTCTCCGTAACACTACCACGGGCGACAAACGCATTGTCCCAGCAGCATCGACAAACAAAAGCCAAGTGGTGGAATCTGTCCGTAACTAAAAGAGCCGCTGGAGTAAAACTTGAAGATATTTCTAGCGATTTTATCTGCTTGCGATTGCATATTAGGGCATGAATTTGTGAGGGATGCCGAAATAAATTTTGCTTCAGCGGTGTCCAGCTTGCAGCCAAATCGAAGTAAACAGGTTCCCGTGCATCTCTCATCCATCCACAAGCGGCCGCCATTGGCGAGAAGCCATAATAATTGTGTTCTTTATAACATAATTTTCTTTAGCTCTCAGGATCCTCTCTCCATTCAGTAAAATTCCTTATGGTGAGACAACAATGCTGGGTTAAAGCATTCCTCATAATTTTTGTCCAAGGGCTATTCATGAAACTGGTCTCTTTATGAAGCACATACATGTTCTTATTTTTCAGAAAATACCACTGATCCACGCTGCGACAGTCCAATGAGTGTTGGGACAGAGCCCACAGGAGGATGGATGTGTGAAAGAAACGGAAGGTGGCTCGAGTGCTACAAACCAAAAGACACATAAATGAAACTGTCTTCTTCATGAGGGATCATTTTTTCCAACACGAGTGTTTTATGCCAGGGATGCGTCAAGAAATCTGTGCGTGTGGTACTTTCGGAACGGAAGTAGTTGTCTCAAAAATAAACCATATCTGAGATTGAAAAAGTTCTGCTCACGGAGATTCGAACCTACATTGAGGGGTGCGATCGAAGATCTTTGTGCGGAATACATCGCGTTCGCTTTCTGCAACGTCATGGAGTGGGGGCGCAGGTCTCGTTGTGCGCACTGCGTATTTGCCCGACTTAGTGCAGGACAGATTAACAGGATTGGGAACCCTCCTTTGTTTGAGCACGCACAGTTTTATGATAGGGTGGTTCATAAAATATGCGAAAAAGGGACGGTGAGGGCAACCAATGAACAAGCGGCGTACATCCCGAAAAGTGACGAGCAGATTTTGGTGTCTTCTTTTAAATGATATAATAAAAAAATAAATGGTTTTTCCACTTCAAATGAATACGATTGTTTTCTGAGCAGCATGATTTTTTTTCGTGAGCGTAAATGCGCGACGTGCAGAGAAAACGTGGTTATCTAAAAACGTGGCCGCATACCCCTGCTTACGAGGCAAGCATGACCACGGCCAATGATATGCAGTGAAAAAGCGAACAGAACCGCCCGCGTTCGCAAAAAAAAATCACAGCATATCCACGGGGTGAATGATGATGACTGGGCAAAGCTCCGGAGGGAATCATCGGTATACCGTGAATCTTCCGTGTAATTCGCCCAGTCGATCATCATGTAAAGATGTGAGAAACACTGTATTCGAACGCTGGGATCTCGCGTTTAAGGGGACGCTAGCACAAACGCGTTAGAAACGTGCAGTACACTGTCCGCCGCGGTGGTGTAGTGGTTAAGGTACTCGGCTGCCACCCAAAATACGCGGGTTCGATCCCGGCCGCGGCGGTGGCATTTTCGATGGAGGCGAAAATGCCAGAGGCCCGTGTACTGTGCGATGTCAGTGCACGTTAAAGAACCCCAGGTGGTCTAAATTTTCCGGAGCCCTCCTCTACGGCTTTTCTCTCCTATCTCTTTCACTCCCTTTCCCCCACCCCCCACGGACGCTTAGCCGTGCTCCCTAGATGGGCTGCAGAAATTAGCGTCCTTCCCTCAACCAAACCACAATCATCATCATCACCAATCTCTAGCAAGGGGGAGAGGCCACAGCGTCTCACGCAGCCGCTTACACAGGCCGGAACGTGCACCGCGTTTGCCGACGCCATCACATGACTGCTGAAAGAGTATAAGGCGGAGAGGCCACAGCGTCTTACACCAGCTTCTTACACGCGCCATAACGCGCTAGCACAAACGCATCATCATCATCGTTAGAAACGGGCAGTCTTTCGTTAATGTTGGGTATTTAGTGTCATCGTGGTGCATGTTTCCATGTGCGCTTCGTGGCGTAGTGCATGGGTTCAGGAAAGAGGTAGCTGATGATGATGATGATGCGTTTGTCCAGGTAGCAGCCTGGACACACATACCCACTTTCTGTGCCGCATACCTGCCTTTATGCAGTAGTGGGCTGAGGGCAAGCGGTGGTTACTGCATACGTACATACAGGTGACGAACGACCCACGCCTTAAGGAGCTTCGCCCCTAAAAACGACCTCGGATTTCGCCCCAGCTACAGTGGAATGGTAGCAGCTGGAAGCGCTATCGACCACACCACCACCAGACTTACAATACGGAGAAAAAATGAGCCCTATATCATTAGTACACCGCTTTATAATTTGCATCTTATTCATGTCTGGTTAAAGCAAAAGTATTTCGCATTCTAAACTGCTCTTAAATAAACACCCCCTCTATTTCGTTCTACCCTTGGTTCTCAGTGTCGGTACGGCCACATAGGGACGATGCTGGGCAGTCGTAAGTTTTGTTAATATGCGCGGGCAGTTAGCGCTTCAGTAGTCTCGACGCCTATATCGCCTTGCAGACTTCGCAGTCCTGCCGGTACGTTGTTTGAGCCACGGCTGCTACATAATTTCTCTTGTATGACGTCTACGAAAGAACACTAGATTGGAAACAGGTGGTGGTAAGAATTAATGGTGATTACCTCAGTAACATCAGATTTGCTGATGACATTGCCTAGCTAAGTAACTCGGGAGGTGAATTACAAAGCTTGATTACTGCCTAACAGGCAAAGTAGAATAGTGGGCCTGAATATTATTATGCAGAAACTAAAGTGATCTCCAGTAGTCTTGGGCGACCAGAACGACTTGAAATAGCTGACCAGGCATTGGAAGTAGTAAGTGAACATGTCTACTTAGGCAAGGTAGCGACCCCTGACCCGAATCATGAGGCTGAGATAATTAGGACGACAAGAATGGGGTGGAGTATACAGGAGGCATCATTTGAAAGAACACAGAGCTGCGTGCTTTGTAGCTTTGAACCCATTACGGAGGCACTGGTAATTATGGCGTAGTGCGTACTTCCCTACTTGGCAAAATGATAAGTTATGGCGCAGGAGACACCTACCACTTCTACTTGCACTAGTTTCCTCAAGCGTTTAAGGTGGCCTCCGGAGCTTCGCCCACTCATCATCATTCACCCCGTGGATACGCTGTGATTGCCCCGCCACGGTGGTCTAGTGGTTATGGCACTCGGCTGCTGATCCGAAGGTCGCGGGATCGAATCCCGGCCGCGGCGGCTGCATTTCGATGGAGGCGAAATGTTGAGGCCCGTGTGCTGTGCGATGTCAGTGCTCGTTAAAGAACCCCAGGTGGTCTAAATTTCCGGAGATCTGCACTACGGCGTCTCTCATAATCAGAACTGGTTTTGGGACGTTAAACCCCACAAATCATCATATGCTGTGATTTTTTTTTAGCTGCAACACATTTTGAAAATTAGGAAAACATAAATCGCTGTAATGTCTTGTGTACCATTCGAGTGTACGGCTTAGCGGCCTCTAGATACAGAACAATTACCGCAATTGTATTCATAATTAGCGAAATTACGCTAATTAACTTTTTAATTATCAGCAATTCGTGGCTATAGTAAATGAGTACTTTGGAGCCCGTCCACGACACTGCCTGTCCCAACGAGCAAATTTTGAATAGCGGAGTGCATGTCGGAGCTACGCGAACAATTAGTTCCCCGTGGCAGCCTCCTTCAAACCGAAATCGGCCGGGAAAAGCGCGTCTGTGACGTCGATGTCACCGCCCCCACGGCTTTCCTCACTCGCCCGCGGCGAGCAACGCCGCAGATAAGAAGGAGATAACGCAAGCTGCTTGCCGGGCCGGAGCGGCGGTGACCACGGGCGAGTGGCGAGTGACGAAAGCCGTGGGGGCGGTGACATCGACGTCACAGACGCTCTTTTCCCGGCCGAATTCGGTTTCGAGGAGCCTGCCGGGGAACTAATTGTTCGCGTAGCTCCGGCATGCACTCCGCTATTCAAAATTTGATCGTTGGGACAGGTAGTGTCGAGGACGGGCTCCAAAGTACTCATTTACTATAGCCACCAATTGCTCATAATTTAAAAGTTAATTAGCGTAATTTCGCTAATTACGCATACAAGTGCGGTAATTGTTGTGTATCTAGAGGCCGCCAACCCGTCCACTCGAATGGTACACAAGACATCCCCGCGATTTATGTTTTTCTAATTTTAAAAATGTGTTGCACTAAAAAAAAAAACACCCTGTATTTGGCAAGCATTGTCAGATAGTGAATGGTAGCTTACCATTGCCTCTGAAGAAGAAACTGTAACAGCTGCATCTTACTGGTACTCACCTACGCGGCAGAAACTTGGAGGCTTGCTAAGAGGGTTCAGCTTAAACTGAGGACGACGCAGCGAGCTATGGAACGGAATATGGTAGGTGTAACCTTAAGGCACAAGAGAGCTGAGTGGGTTAGGGAATAAACGCGTGTTAGAGACATAATAATAGAAATTAAGAAGAGATGGGCGTGAGCGGGTCATGTAAGCGGACCAGACAAGACAACCGCTGGTTATTAAAGGTAACAGAGTGGAGCCCTAGAGAAGCCAAGTACGGCAGGGGGAGGCCGAAAGTGAGGTGGCCAGATGAGATCAGGAAGTTTGCGGGGATAAATTGGGCCCAGTTATCACAGGAAGAGGATAGTTGGAGGTGTATGGGAAAGAACTTTGCCCTGCAGCGGGGTAGACAGGATGATGATAATTACGTCTATGATAGTGCCGTTGCGACGCGCTTTACTCGAAAAAGGCAAAGACGGCCACAGCAAATGATGCGTCTTTCGCACTGCTACGTGTACGTTCACATAACAATCGCTAACAATACGGCTTCGCTTGCGAAGTTTGTTTGCGGACGCTCCTCGTTTATGGCAGTTCTGCGCAGGGCGCTGGCGCATTCAATGCTGGGTCGGCGGAGAAATGTGAGCCATTCGAGGACTTGCGCTTGTGTGCAACTGCCGAGGTGCCCTGTGCAGGCCCGAGGTGTCACTGTTGTGTACAAGCAAAGGGTTCACATGTTGAGAGTACCGAATTCATCGCCCACTCCAGGATTCGCCCAACTGCTGCACGAAGACATGTAGAACTTTCGTGTTACACCGATCCCTATGACAGAGAAATCGGCCACATTTTTTTTTCGTTTCTTGCTTGTGCCCTCCCTGACTAAAAGTGGCGGGTTGACGTCTTCAGGACCGCAATAATTTTTTTTACCTATCAACCTACCTGTCTTGTGTAAGTCCTTTTTGCTTGCACATTTCTCCTGTCATTCCTGCTACAGGGTGGACTGTGCTTAGCCAAGATGCAGAACCCGCAGCTTTCTCACTGTCTCCCTTTTTTAACCAATGTAATTGTTTTGGTGAGAATAAAACGCATTAATTTATTGATTGATCGGCATCAATAGATTGGTGAAGTAGCTAGCAGCCGTCTCAATGGCTCCGACAGTTTTTGGCCAAGGTTTGCCTCTGGTGAACCAGGCCGATCGTGGTTCCCCATTGTGTAGTCCGCATATTGGGGTCACTTGCCAGATCCAGGTTGACGTTATCTTTAATTGGAAAGTTAAGCGAGTCCGGGGTGCGTTTAAAGTCCCCTACCAGGTCACACAATTCCAAGATAATTCCACGTATCAGGGGGCCACTACTTCGGGGTGCGTTTAAGGTCCCCTACCAGGTCACACAATTCCAAGATAATTCCACGTATCAGGGGGCCACTACTTCACTGGTTCCCTGGATGTAGTTGCTTGGTCACATGTACAGCACTTCAACAGCCAAACCGGTTTATGCCCGGGGTGCGTTTAAAATCCCCTACCAGGTCACACAATTCCAAGATAATTCCACGTATCAGGGGGCCACTGATTCACTGGTTCCCTGGATGTAGTTGCTTGGTCACATGTACAGCACTTCAACAGCCAAACCGGTTTATGCCAACGGGACGGCATATGCTTCACCGTTGGCAACCGCTACGGAGTGGCGGCGATTCCTTCCTTAACGTAGACGCAGACTACGGCGTCCTTGTTAAGCTCGAACACGATGGAGCGCCTTTTCCATCGTTTTCTGGAATTCCAAACAATGATTCCGTGTCTACAATATATTTACAGTACACGATTTAGCTAAACACTATATTGCCATCTTGTTATTTAAGCATGTCTATAATGGACTACCCATTTCCATCATCCCTTCTTCTTTATTGCTTAACCCAAACTACACAAGATTTGCTTTGCGAGAAAACTTCATCTTGCCAAAAGTCCGTACAAACTACGGTAGACAAAGCGCTCATTTTAGCGCATTTTTCTTGTGGAATTCTTCGCCACATGTCTCAAAATCAATGACTAATTGCTCATTTGTCAAAGAATTAAAAAATTCCTTATCAACCAATATAACATCACACATCTTTTACCTACCTTCTATAACATAAAATCATATTTTTTTATTAAATCTATTGTCCATATTTTCTGTATTTATTATTATTGCTAATAGACCCTTTAGAAAATTCAGCGCCATCTGTCGAACGATCTCCGAACCACGCCCATCCGCCATGTCTTGTTCAGCGACGGCGCTGCGCGCCCGGACAGAGTAGCACATGCATATCACAGCAAGCAGTACTGAGTCGCGGCTATCCCTCTCACACAGTTTTCTGCGTGCACGTTGGACAAGTGCTCGAGCCTTCGCAATGCCGTCGTGCTGCTGTGTTCCCTTCTGCTGCCAGCGGAGTGTCAGAGATAAACACGGAAACAATGTACGTATACATACATACGTGCGTGTTATACTGACGTTTTGAAATGAGTGTTTACGTTGAGCATGAGCCATAAGTGTACAGTCAGACGCACAAACATGTGCTGCTCGTGCCTTCTTCCAACAAAAGTTTAATCAGGACGCGATATGGCTCGTAACTGCGTTACTGCGGAATAATGCCATGTGGTTATTCGTCGCCTCTTCGATCGCTAAGCCCGTCGGTACGGATGAACAGTGGTTGCTCTACTCATCGCGATTAAGCTGAATCAAATCACTCGACAGTGATTGGCTCCCTTCTACAGCTTTAGCGAGGAGTCAAACACGATCTCGAAATATGATCCTAATCAAGCCCGAACGCGATCAAATGTGGCGTGCGTGCGACACCGACATTATATACTAATGATTATGAAAAGCCAGTGTCGCCGGTACTTTTTCTGCAAACGGACACGTTCCAAAACTCGCGTGTTGCAGAAATGTGGAACTCCCTGTGAACTTTGAGCGCGTAAACGAGCATTTACTTTCGAGCAACGCAACCCGGTCGCTCCGCTATCCGCGTGGTGCTGTCCTTATACGGGTCAGATTGGCTCTGCACTGTGCAGATATTAGAAGTATTATATATATATATATATATATATATATAATATATATATATATAATATATATATAGACATGCAGTCATTTTCTGCAAGGTGCTGACGTCTTTTAATGTTATTAACCCCTTCCTCACAGTAATGTCGCAGACTGAGCCTATGAG
The DNA here is from genome assembly GCA_013339685.2 of Hyalomma asiaticum. NCBI lineage: Eukaryota > Metazoa > Arthropoda > Arachnida > Ixodida > Ixodidae > Hyalomma > Hyalomma asiaticum. Next base: position 139,321,455 of record CM023484.1, on the reverse strand, counting down.
GTCAATAGAAATGAAGTAGCCCTCGCATTATTTTTTTTAATGGGTGGCGTGCAATTTCTTGCAGGTCTCATTTCTGGGATTTCCGAGGGATCCACTGCTGCGAAGGAAGTGGATTATCGCAGTGCGAAGGGATGAAGGCAAACATTTCACCATCACCTCCCATACAAAAGTATGCTCAAGGCACTTCAATAATTCTGATTTTTATTCGAACTATGCCTGTGGAAAAAGGTGCCTGAAGGAGGATGCTGTGCCAAGTATATTTCACTTCCCAGGAAAGCCAGCAAAAGCAAAAAGAAAGCCACCCAAGGAACGTAGTGAGACTTCTGCACTATGCAAACAGCAGGCTGCAGACACTACAGCTACCACACCTTTACATGTACCCCACCGAGATGCAACTCAAAGTGAAGGTGCACATCCAACTTTAGAAGTGACTGGTACTGAAGAGCTGCAGTCACGAATGTGCAGTCAGGACTTCCAGCAGATAGGATTTGAGGAAGATGGAGAACGAGTGGCGAAGCTTTTGACCGAACTCGAAGCTACAAAAGAAAAACTTCAGTGCAAGAAGCTCGAACTTGAGCGAGCTAGGCAGGAGATAGAAGAGCTCAAGCAAGCCAAGCAAGAGCTGTTTCGTGTGAAGAGGGAACTTGATTTGTCAAAAGAGACATTGAAAAAGCTGCAAAAGAAAGTTGGAACACAATTTTCAGTGGAGCGCTTTAAGCACAGTAGTGAGGACATGCGCTTTTACACTGGCCTGCCATCCTATGCAGTGTTCAAAATTATTTTGAAGTTCATGAGTCCTGGTGAACAAGGAGAAAATGTGAAAATCCTTCCCACTGGGCTTCAAACAGATTCATCTAATGCAGGCAGGCCCAGAAGCCTCTCCGTAGAGAATGAATTTTTTCTTTTTCTTGTTCGGTTGCGTCTTGGCCTGTTTGAAAAAAATCTCGCAGACAGGTTTTGCATATCCATCGCCGCAGTTTCAAGAATATGCATTACGTGGACAAGCTACGCATTTCTGCATTTGACTCAACTGCCGATATGGATGTCCAGGGAACAGATCGAAGAAGAAATGCCAGCTGCCTTTAAACAAAAGTATCGATCAACAAGAATAATCTTGGATGCAACAGAAATCAAATGTGAGTCTGCTAGCTCACTGGCGTTGCAATCTGCAACATTTTCCACCTACAAGTCGACGAACACGTTTCAGGGATTGATTGGTATATCTCCTGATGGCACACTAACATTTGTATCAAGCCTTTTCCCTGCCACCATTTCTGATAAGGAATGTGTGAGGCAGAGTGGTTTTTTGGAATGTTCTTTTGATGAAGGGGACGTTGTGATGGCTGACAAGGGATTTAGAATTCAGGAAATGCTAAGTGACATCAACGTTGGGCTGAACACACCCCCTTTCCTTACTAGAGGCCAATTTAGTGAGGAAGAGGTGAGAGAAACAGAAGAAATAGCATCACTACGAATCCATTGTTGAGAGGCGAATACAGCGCATCAAGAACTTTCACATATTTGACCGACCGATTCCATTGTCCTTGGGTCCCATCATCAATGAAATGTGGATAGTGTGTGCTTTAATTACAAACTTCCAATCCCCAATAGTGCGTTGTCCACTTGATGAGTGAGTTAAGGCAACTTGCTGTTTGTTATTCTTTTTATTGTTCACAAGAAAATACATTTAATACATCTCAAACTACGCACTCAGCGGTGAGCAGTTGTTTTTGCGACATGAAATAAAGACAGCTATCATTCATACAACATCGTGGCATTCCTGTTTTGTTCTGCTTGCCTTGTATCACCTTTTGGGTTTGGCAAAAAGAAACAATCCACAACCAGCATTAACAAGCCATTTGACCCCATTGATCAAATTTGATGGTCGCACACAGTGTTCCAGGTTACCTTTACCGTGGCATGCTGCTCACCTGCTTTGAAGCTGTAAGGTCTTGCATATGTTGCCACATGCAAGATCCCAACAGACAGCTGCTATTAACTGAAAGTTGACATCACTCAAAAGACGGGCTAGTTGGTGCTTCTCCGTAGTAACTTTTAGTGCATGAAAACGACACAAAAATAACATGCTCTGTTCCTGTAGTCGTTGTGTTGTTTTCTTGCCCTAAAGTTTCTGTCAACAAAAAAGTGTCAATCAGTGCACTTCTGTTACCGTGTAAATTAAATGGTGCAGTAAGTGAAACGAGGCCAAGAATTGAAAAAAAAAGACTTGTTCGTATTTTGATGAGAACTACAATCTTTCATGCTAAGATAATGATTGTCTGCTTACACTTTTCTGCACGCACCTAAGTATGAGTAAAATGTCCACTATTCTTATCAGTATCACAGCCTGTGGTCAAAACTAAATGCTGACCAAAACAAAGATTTTAAAATAGAAGATGTCTCAAGCATTCCCACACAGACAAGCTCTCGTCGTACTCTTGATTTCAGCATCACAGCCTGTTGGCTTCACTAATTTTGGTTAGGTCTGAAAAAACAGTGAAACATGTGAAGTTTGCATCAAGACAACACTTAAGCCTGCCAAGCTTGCACTTGCTGCAGGCTAGACTAGTTGGCAGTTGTCACTTTGTATGGAATGGTCAACTTTTCAAGATTTACAATTTTGATATGGCTAATCAGTAGTTGGCCTAAGTAGTATAGTAAAAAGCAGCCAGCCTGCAGAACATTGTGCGGTCAAACTGAAGAACAGAAACACAAGTGCACATACCAGCCCTGAGATGGAAAATATTGACGCATAATAATGTAGGTCATTACAGCTGTCTGTCAACTCTGTCTGTAGGGTAACACAGATGCTACTACATTCCGTGAGAAGTTTCCTCACTATAATATTCAAGGCCCCTCTGGACAAGTTGGAAAGAAGTTCAGGAAGCCAAGTATGGCAACAGAGTTTTGAAAAAAAGTTATCAAGTTTCGCCTTTGTGATGGCCCAGTCAGTTTCACAATACTTAATTCTATCAATAATAATTAGCCTTTCAGAAAAAATGACAAAATCTGCCCATTAGACATGGGACACGGCCATTTGACCTAGGACCTGATAATAATAGTCGTGGCTACGGTCTAGCCTCAAGGTGCCCTGGCTGTCTCTTTTTATATAAACCATGTCCCCTAATTCTTGGACTGATTTTCCTTTCGAGCTATAGGGACATTTAACTTCGAGAATACCATGTGGTGGTGTCTCAGCCGGGTCAAATACAAGACGGTCTGGTGATGCTCCTAGCCATGGACATGATGGCTCCACAATGAGGCCACTGCGAAATAATTCAACATTATGGCCCCTTGTTTGCAATGTTGAGATGTAACGTTGCACAGCTCCTTGCTCATTAGCAATGCCATACCTGCACAATGAAAATCGAGTTAGTGCCATCCTGTGCATTGCAAAATTCAATTCAGTCAACTTTTGTGTGTCTTCTACGTGCATTAGCAGACCGCAAGCATACCAGGAGTTTAAATGCAGAAGAACATTAACTTATGCTTCTACATTGCATGAAGAAGCAATTTTTGTTTGCACAGCTTTGCCGTTTAAGTAAAATGTGTGCTCTCTACAACTGTTAAGCATTCACTTTGCACGTCTCCCGACCCAGCTGCCAAGACGAAAGATGTGGCATGAGTAAAGAGAGATGTAGTGATTCTTATGGCGCCAGCAATAAAACAAATGAGTATGCAAGGTGGAGGAAAGGACATACTAGTTTAAATGAACATTCTTAACTTCATGAAGTTCCTGGTAAAAATTTCATAACAGACAATACAAGTTCAAAAAGCACTGACAAAAGTTTTGCATCTAGTTTTTTTCTTGCAATAATTAATGACTTGCTTAACACAGTTGGAAACATTTTTTTGGGGGGCACGCAATGGCTGATTGTTCGGAGCACATTCCTAATGCCCAGTTGCAGTTTCAGTTTGAAAAAAAAAAGACGGGAGTAGGGTGGTCTTTTTTTTAAGCACAGCTGGCCATGTAAACACACACACACACACACACACACAAAGCACTGCCTCATATCTCGTGTATGAGAACACTGCATTGAAAGCTTCAGAAGAGAGCTCATGTGAGGAGCATGAAAGCCAATGCTAACTCATGACATAGGTGGTTCTTTGTGACACTAAAACTAAGTTGCCGAGGTGAGCTGCTCTGTCGTGTGCTCACCTGCACTGCGTACATTAAAATTGATGTTAGACATGTTCCAGGCTGTACTAGCCACTGATATTCAATGGGTGGTGTGTGTGCCCACATAAATTGAACTCACTGGTCATGTTGGCTTAAAGGTAGTGTGTTAGTACTCGTCAAGGGATATTATGAACTTTGATCCACCTTGCAGACATGTGCTGCACTGATTTTCCATACACAAAATGTTGCAAGTCACGTTTACATGAAAAAATTCTACACAACAAAAACAGCTTTTTGGGTAAAATGTCTGTAACGATTGTGCAGATCCAATACACATGTTTGAATTCATGTGAAGCAAAAGTTCAGCCAAGCAATGCGAGACATTACATATAACAGCTAAACAACTTCATTTACCTTTCTTGCAAGTGAAGAAGAAAGGAAGAGAAGGGCTTTCCTTTTCCCTGCTGTTCATATTTATTGCTCTCGTGACTTGTCTAAATATGTCAAAACGGCTAGCCCAAATCAGCACCTTACTGAAGTGTATCGCATTCTGTGAAACTTCATGCAATGGTAACTGCTGTCTGCCATAAAAACTACATATTTTAATCCCATGCAATCATTTAATTTGTGCTTGCTTATGTGTCCTATATTAAATATTTTTCATCATATGCAAGAGCGTGTGAAGATGACAACTTACTGAATAGCCCGCACACGAGACAGGTCCTTGTGTGTGGTGAAATTGCGCAAGCCTTTCTCAGTCCACGTAGGTCGCTTCACCACAACTCCAAACGAGGAGGCCGTCACTCGTTGAAGGCGGGCCTTCTTCCAGGTGTCACTCTCACTTTGACGCCTTGTGTTCTTTTCTAGTTCAATGGCTTCATCGCACGAGACCTCCAAACTCTGAATAGACCAATACTGAGCTTCAGAATCATTTGCACATCATACCCAGTTTTCTTTCAGGTGCAAATGCAAATTAAAGGTTGCATTGTTCACACAAGGATTTATCTTGCATACATTCTCACTGGAGGTGTTTCATAGGGCATGAAAGCTGTAATGATATTGTACTTAAACCTTAAGCTGAGCAAGTCAGTAAAATCAAGAAAAGGAAATAGCTAACACACACACACACCACAAACTTCAGACGGCATCTATTTAATTTAGATATCCACAGCTAACAGTTCAAACTACCGTGCATGCATTGAGTGCCTCTGGTTGCTTCTACTACTTCTTGTGTCAAAAGACACACCAGTTACCAAGGGCTAGACTTGTCATAATGATCTCTAGTTGGGCAGTTTTAGTCAATATGGCAAAGCCACTGTAAGATTGTGAGTGGCCTATGTGACATGTTCAGTATAAACGAGTATATGAAGCACATACAAAGAAGGCTGTGAAAGACTTAAAAGGAACAAAGGGCAGCAGTGAAAAACAAGAATGACATATATATTCATCAGTGAGTTTTCCTCATCCATTACAAAAGACAACAAAAACCAGTGCACCAGACTAATCAGTGCGGTAGATAATCAAGTGATCATTTAGAAATGAAAACTGACTAAACTGTGATTAAAAGACAACCATGGCAAGCACAGTGAATTGTTTTTTGCACGGGCCTAGCATATACATTGCTACTTGTGCAGTTTCCTTCGCTAGTTTCTGTCAAAATGCTTGTTTTTATGGGTTATTTTATGGACAAGATGGGGAAGTGTTTCATAGTGAGATACTTTTTTGGCTGGCATTGCGTTACGTAGAAGGCACTTTTGCACTTGATATCTTCCGGTTATATCCTCTGGCTCAATCTTTTTTTTTAGCTACTTACTATTTTTATTATTAAACACTGGTGTGTTAGCTTTCAAGTAAGCCCTCAGTTTGTGTTCTCCCTTAGTGTTCCTTTTCCATGCTATCCCTCAAAGTTGTGGTTGCATGCTTTACACATAGTTTTATAGGCAACATCAATGTTTTCATCAGTATGCTAACAAGAACATGTACCTTAAGGATGGTCGCCTGGCCTGCAGTGAATCTCTGGGGATCATGGTGC
>CM023484.1:139281968-139315203 GCA_013339685.2 Hyalomma asiaticum | reverse complement strand
AACTTCAGCAAACGAATATAGGCACCTGAATAGGGGTACGACGGTAGCGCACCTGACTGAATTTGTGGAAGTAAGCAACGTCTTCGCGCTCACCCATTCTCACGGACCCGCAGCGAGGACCGCAGTGTCCTTGCCCGCCTTCGACGTCAATCAAGGCCTTTCCAGGCCGCAACAAAAGGAGCTGAAGGCTTTACTCCAGCAGTACAAGGACTGCTTCTCGTCGTCATCGAGGCTTCGGCAGACCCGTCTCGCGAAACGTCGCATCATAACCGACGAATATGCCCGTCCTCTCCGTCAGAGCCCCTACCAAGTTTCAGCCCGGGAACGCGAGGCCAACAAGCAACAAGTCGACGAAATGCTGCGTGACGACATCATTCAGCCGTCTACGAGCCAGTGGGCATCACCCGTCGTGTTAGTGAGGAAGAAGGATGGAACCCTACGTTTTTGCGTCGATTATCGTCGCCTGAACAAATCACGAAGAAAGACGTGTATCCTCTCCTACGGATAGACGATGCTTTGGATGGACTCTACAACGCAAAGTATTTTTCGTCGATGGACCTCAAAACCGGCTACTGACAAATCGAGGTAGACGAAAGAAGACTGCCTTTATAACACCAAACGGTCTGTTCGAGTGTAAGGTCATGCCCTTCGGTTTTTGCTCGGCGCCTGGGACGTTCCAACTGGTTATGTACACAGCACTCGCAGGATTGAAGTGGCAGACTTGCCTCGTCGAGTTGGGCGACGTAGTCGTATTTGCTTCCAGTTTCGATGAACACCTCCGCCACCTTGAAGCTGTTCTTCGGGTAATCAAATCCTCCGGAGTTACCCTGAAGCCAGAAAAGTGGCGCTTCACCTACGATGAGCTATTGTTCCTTGGCAACGTTATGAGCAAGTCGGGAGTATGCCCCGATCCACAGGAAACAGCTGCGATCGTCGACTTTCCTGCGCCCACCGACCGGAAAGGAGTACGTCGATTTCTTGGCCTCTGTGCTTCTTACAGGCGCTTCGTCAAGAACTTTTCGCGGATCGCCGAGCCGCTGACGTACCACGCGAAGGCCGATGTCGACTTCAAATGGGAAATGCTGCAAGTCGAGTCATTTCATGAACTAAAGCAACGCCTGCAAAGGCTTCAATACTCGCACACTTCGACGAAAAAGCCGACACCGAATTTCACGCGGACGCAAGCAGCACAGGGCTCGTGCAGAGGTCCGAGGGACTTGAAAGGGTCATCAGTTATGCTAGCCGGTAACTTTCGAAGGCAGAATCGAATTATTCCACCACAGAAAAGGAATGCCTTGCCATCATCTGGGTTACATCAAAATTCCGCCCCTACCTGTACGGCAGGCCTTCCAAACTCGTAGTGACCACCACACCTTGTGTTGGCTAGCTAACTTGAAAGATCCATCAGGGCGCCTCGCACGGTTGAGTCTCAGTCTGCAAGAATTTGACATCACCATTGTCTACAAGAGCGGACGAAAGCATTCCGACGCCGACTGCTTGTCTTGCGCTCCCGTCGATCCGCCGCCTCAGGGTGACCAGGACGACGACTTATTCTTGGGACCCATAAGTACCGACGACTTCGGGGAACGCCAACGAGCTGACGCGGAGCTCGAGAGCCTCATGGACTACCTGGAAGGCAAGACCGCCGACGTGCCGAAAGTATTCCGCCGAGGACTGGCTTCGCTTTTCCTGCGGAACAACGTTCTCCTGAAGAAGAACTTCTCGCCACTCCGCGCCGACCATCTCCTCGTGGTGCCTTCAGCGTTACGTCCAGAGGTTCTGGAAGCTTTACACGACGACCCGACAGCCGGATACCTCGGATTTTCTCGCACACTATCAAGAATGCAAGAGAAGTACTATTGGCCTCGCCTTACTGCCGACGTCGCCCATTACGTAAAGACATGCGAAGACTGTCAGCGATGCAAAAGGGCGAAACTAGGCCAGCCGGATTTCTGCAACCCATCGAATCACCTCGACGGCCGTTCCAGCAAATCGGCATGGACTTACTGGGGCCGTTCCCGACGTCGACTTCCGGCAATAAATGGATCGTCGTAGCGACGACTGACTACCTCACCCGCTATGCCGAAACAAAGGCTTGGCCCAAGGGCACTGCCGCGAGGTCGCGAAGTTCTTCATCGAGAACACCGTCCTGCGTCACGGAGCCCCAGAACGCCGGAGGTCCTCATCACCGAAACAGGTACGGCCTTTACGGCTGACCTAACTCAGGCGATCTTGAAGTACAGTCACACGATCCACGGCCGAACGACCGCCTACCACCCGCAGACGAATTGCCTCACCGGGCGTCTCAATAAGGCCATCGCCGACATGGTGGCCATGTACGTCGACGTCGAACACAAGACGTGGGACGCCATACGTCCGTATGTGACCTTCGCGTAAAACACGGCCGCGCAAGAAACGACGCAGGCTGCTCCATACGGACGGAGCCCAACAACGACGCTTGACGCCATGCTACCGGTCGGCACAGACGAAGAAGACCTCGACGGTGCCAGCTACCTGGAGCGTGCCGAAGAAGCTCGACAGCTAGCCCGCCTGCGTATCAAGAGCCAGCAGATGGTCGACAGGCGCCGCTACAACCTTCGACGACGCCACACCGAATACCAACCCAGCGACCGTGTCTGGGTCTGGAAGCCGATACGGCGACGGGGACTGGGTTAGAAGCTCTTACGGCGTTACTTTGGACCCTACAAGGTACTCCGACGTTGCGGTGAACTCGACTATAAGGTCGTGCCTGATGGCTTAACGTCATCCCAGCGGCGCCGTGCACGACCCGAAGTTGTACATGTGGTGCGACTGAAACTTTATTACGCGCGCTGACTAACCGTTACGTATTGTTAATTTTTATAATGAACTCTTACTTGCATGTCCTATTTTTAGCATCGGGACGATGCTTTTCAGAGGGGGGTAGTCACACGTGCGGTTGTTTTGGCGAACGCCGCTATCACCGTCCTATGAAACGCGCGCTTGCTTTGATTGTTTGCGGCGAGCGCAGTTATCACTTTGTTATGCCAAGGCAAGCAGCATTTATCTTGCTTGTCACTTCGGGAACCATGTCGACAATTCCTGAAACTTTGCATGCTGACGTGCACACTTGAGTAACTTCTGGAACTCCAGAGATTATGCGAGAACGCGTTAAGCCACGTGTATTAAAGCCGACGCACTGCGCCGCTTGTCAGTCTTCCCGTCGACAGACCACTGTTCACGCCGCTGTTGCTGAGAGTTGTCATTGGCCTTGTTTTGCTGGGCACGAGTTCGCCCACTAAACATTTGAGTCCTGCGTGCTTCGTCTGAAGTTCTGCGTGTGTCACAACCACGTGACAATATAATTCACTAAAATTTGTGGCCATTGGTGTATCTTTTCCTAAAATTAATTGATAAATTATGTGGCTTGGCAAACATCAGGCTACGGTAGCCTGTCTTCCATACCTTCATGTTACGGTGATTACAGCGGTCGGTTTTCTTCGCTGTCTCAGTAGCATATGGTTACTTGTGCCTACTTACTGCGCCATGTAATTGATATAGTTCGGTTTACACCATTTGTATTGTATCGTTACACTGCTGCAACCAGGGTGTAGTTCTTTCTTGATGCTGTAATGCCACATATGTTATAAAACCTGAGTATTTGAGAAATGTCTGTTGGACTCAGAAATAACGAAAGCGAAGGGGTCAAGGGCTCGTTCTTTATTTGTTAATTGAAACAACTTAATGAGCAAACAGACAATGAAGCCTAGGAAAGCATAGGGGAAGTTACTTGTGGTATTGTAATCGTGGAGAAAGTAGAAAGGAATTAAAGTGGACGAAAGGACAAACCTGCCTTTGGTGGGAACCGAACCCATGGCCTTCGCATGCCACGAGTGGCGCTGCCTAACACTCCCAGGAAAATACGTACATAAATACACAATAAAGTGGACGGGGGGACGACCGCCTTCGTAGCTCAGCTGGTAGAGCATCGGACGCGACATCCGGAGGTCGTGGGTTCGGTTCCCACCGAAGGCAGGTTTGTCTTTTCGTTCACTTTAATTCCTTTCTACTTTCTTCACAATTACAATACCACAAGTAACTTCCCGTATGCTTTCCTAGGCTTCATTGTCTGCCTGCTCATTAAGTTGTTTGACTCGGAGCATTTCAGGTGCAAATTGAAACGCATATATTTGGTTTATTTGATCTTTGCAACGTTATGAAGCGGTTTATTTTTCGTCTTCACGGGTGGTAGGACCCGAGATGAGCAGTCCGTAATTAGATATTCAGCGCGTTTGAACCTCCATGGATGGATGGGGAACTTTATTTAACGTCCTGCAGATTAAAGACCCGGGCTCAGGTCTCCCATGTCGGGACGTCGAGGCCTTGCCTTGACGCCGCTTCACAAGCCTGCTGGACTGCCCAGCGCTGGTCGGCGAGCGCGGAGCTGCGCAGGGCGGCGTCCCACCTCGCCGAGAGAACATCGGGGTTAATACCTTTGGCTTTAGCCTCACATTCCCAGAGCATATGCTTAAGCGTAGCTGTGTCTTTCTGGCAGACCTTACAGATACTCGTGTGATAGAGATCGGGGTAGAATCGGTGGTATAGCAGTGGATTGGGGTAAGTGTTCGTTTGCAGCAGCCTCCAAGTAGCTGCTTGAGCTCTGCATAGATTGCCATTAGGTGGAGGGTAGCACCGCCCGGCCAAGTAGAACGCCTTGGTTATTTCGTTGTAGCTCGTGAGTCGGTCCCGGTCCGCGCACTCTTCGACAGATGCGTCTACTCCTGCACAGGTTATAGCATCGCGTGCGGCGGAGTGAGCACCTTCGTTGAGGTTGGGGAGGTGCGAGAACTCTTCACCCATATGGGCGGGGAACCAGATCAAGTTAGCCTGGGAAACCTGGGAGGCATTCGTGAGTATACGAAGGGCTTCGATCGAGATTCTACCTTTAGCAAAATTTCGCACAGCTGTGCGCGAGTCGCTGAGTATGACCTGAGTGTCGGCATCAGTTATGGCCAGGGCGATGGCCATTTCTTCAGCAACCTCCGGGTGTCGGGTCTTGACACTAGCTGTATGCGTTGTGGCTTTCTCCGAGTTTATCACAACGACAGCGAAGCGTCCACCGTCGGGGTAGCTGGCGGCGTCAGTGAACCGCGCATTCTTATCATTGCAGTAGGCTTTCAGAAGAGCTGTAGCTCGGGCTTTTCGGCGGCCTTGGTTGTAAATCGGATTCATCTTTCTTGGAACCGGGGCAACGTGTATCTTCGCTCGTATTTCTTTAGGTATGTCCGCCTTAGCACCATGCTGTTTGTGGTACGTGATGCCAAGTTCTTGCAATATGCTCCTTCCTGTGTTTGTAGTGGTGAGCCTCTCTAGGTGCGATAATCTTTGTGCTTCAGCTATTTCGTCCAAAGTGTTATGGATCCCCAGTTGGAGCAGCTTCTCAGTGCTGGTGGATTCTGGTAGGCCGAGGGCGACTTTATATGCCCTGCGGATTATGGTGTTAATCTTCTTCTTTTCGTTTTTATACCAGTTGTGCATGGACGCAACATATGCGATGTGACATATGACAAAGGAGTGGATCAGCCTGATGAGGCTGTCCTCCTTCATACCACTTCGTCTATTTGTGACCCTTTTGAGAAGTCTAATGGCGTTGGTGGTCTTGTGAGTAAGCCTCTTGATAGTTTCACCGTTGACCCCGTTGGACTCGATGATCATTCCGAGGACTCGGATTCATTCATTCCGAGGACTCATTGCTAAAGAGCACAATGTCGTCTGATTCTTAAATTGTTAGGTATTGTCCGTCTATTCGAATGCCCTTTTCTTCCCAGTCTAGACGTTTAAAGATTTCCTCTAAACATGGAGTGAATAGCATCGGGGATATTGTATCTCCCTGTCTCACACCTCTCCTGATCGGGATTTCTCTGCTTCTCTCATGTAGGGGTAGTGTGGCTGTGCAATCTTTGTATATGTTGTTTATGGTTTTCACGTATACGCCAGGTACTCCTTGTCGACGTAGAGCTTCTAGGACTGCTTGTATTTCTATGGAGTCAAATGCTTTCTCGTAGTCGATAAACGCCATATAAAGAGGTTTGTTATATTCCGCGTACTTCTCAATTACTAGGTTGATAGCGTGGCTGAGGTCCATTGTCGAGTAACCTTTCCTAAAACCAGCTTGCTCTCTCGGTTGGTTAAAGTCGAGTGTTTCTCTTATCCTCGTAGAAATTACCTTTGTAAATAGCTTGTATATTATTGGGAGTAGGCTGACTGGTCTGTAATTCTTTAACTCCTTTATGTCACCTTTCTTGTGGGTAAGGATTATATTAGCATTTTTCCAGCTGCGCGGTACACTACATGTCGTGATACATTTCGTGAAGAGCGATGCAAGTTTTTCAAGTACAATATCTCCTCCGTCTTTGATCAAGTCGGCTGTTATACCATCGTCACCAGCTGCTTTACCGCGGGACATGCCTTTGGCAGCTTTTTTGAAGCGGTTATACATGGAATTTCGGTGTCCTCCCCTGGTTCTATTTCTATTAAGGTTGTGTGGTCTATCTGAGAGCTGTACAGTTCAGAGTAGAAATCTTCTGCTACCTTTACCATTTTGTTGAAATTGTCGATAACGTTACCTTGTTTATCTTTTAGCGCATGCATTTTGTTTTGTCCTAAGTGCAGTTTCGTTTTGATAAATTTAATGATGGTGTCTTTCTCTGCTGCTTTCTCTATTTCTCTCATGTTAAAGTTTCTTACATCTCTTTGCCTGGCTTTACTGATCAATTTTGATAGTTCTGCGAATTCTATCTCATCTTTTGTTGAAGTTACTTTCATTTGTTGGCGTTTTTTTATTAAGTCCTTGGTAGATTGGGACAGCTTACTTTTTGCTTGCTTTGTTGTTTTACCCCCGACTTCTATCGCGGTTTCATGCGCATAGAAATTATCGCGCACGAAATGCTTTGAAAGCATGTACGTTTAACGATGCGGAACCGCCGCCACTGAGACCGCCAAGGGTCACAGGTTCGACGCCCAACCCCCCCCCCCCGCCTCTTTTTTTTCTTTTATTTTTTCAAGGATGGTTGTCATGAGCTCGTGATTACGTCGGTAGGGGGGACTGGCGACGGTTGGACACCTGAAAGGCTTTCAGTCGTTCAAGTGCCGTTTACGACTCACTCCTACACCAGAACAGGAATTGGCCTCCCTGGTGAAGTACTTGGCCACCACCTCCCACACGATGTCTACAATTAAACCAAACAAAACGAGCCCCCCTATGTAAAGAAGGAGCCAAGCTGGCCTCAAAACGTCAGAAGTTTTACGTTCGTAATTGGTGTCTTTTTATGTGAACTATCAAAGCGTCTTATGGGACAAAAAAAAGCCATCGCTGACTGTTCGCGAGACAGCATGGGCACCTGCACCAAGTGAATTTTTTTAGACTAAAAAAAAGAAATCTTAAGGATCCCACAAACTGTTGGAATCGGTGACATTCGAAGCAGCAAAGGAGAAAATTGCCTCTGACGAATATGAGTTTTCGCATTCAGACAACTGTTACGAGTAGGATCAAGGCTTTTGAGCGAAGCACATGTGCTTACTCATGAGTACTTTTAATATGGGCAAACCAGGAACATCCACACGACCATGGCTTCTGAATGGTACCTCATGGGACGACGTAACGTTGAAACTCAGGTTAGTCGAAAGCACAGACATCTCTTTTGTCGAAGAAAAGTGCACTATACGAAGAATTGACGTGCTATCACAAGCATCGTTCATTGAAGTATTGCTACGAAATCGAGCAAATTTGCAAAAAAAGCATACCAAATGGTAGCGAGACATGTTTGTTGCTATGACGCTACTTATCACCCATTAGAGTCGGAATACACGTAACGCATATACCATTGTTAAAAGTGCTCGTGCAATCGGCATATTTACTACGCGTATATGCCAAGCAAAAGAAGCAGCCGTGGCCTAGTGGTAGGGCTCTTGCTTGGTACCTCGAAGGCCCGCTTTCGATAACGCCCTAAAGCTTGGTGGGTTGCATGTCTGTCTGTGCGCTTATGTCTACGTTTCAATCGCAACCTACTACATAGTGTTTTTTGCCTTAAAAGCCGAGCTTTTTGAGCTGCCTGTAGTGTGTCAACGGTGAACAGAGAAATGTGGGCTGATCATGGAGGCTGTGCAACGGGGGGAAGTGCAGAAAACTTAAGGCGCCGGTCAAATTTGCGGGTTCGATCTCCGCAGTCGCGGCGTTTCGTATATCTATTTACCGCATCCCCGGCATTTCGCATGTCTATTTTAGTTGGTCCTATGTTGCTCTATAACGTTGGCCTATAACATTGCTTCTAGTTGGTCTATAACATTCAAACACCTGCGGCGCTTACCCGCGTCCGCGGGCCGAGCATCACTGGTATGAGCCACAAGAGATAGCAGTGTCATTAATCGTGACGTATATGACGACTATATTACTATTGTGATGTAAAGGTCAGTCATTCGTGTTCGACATATATTTATACCATACCTCCAAAATATTTGGTTATACTAGCTGAACGAGACGACTAGGAGAGCACAGAGACGTAGGCGGGTTTGTAGATAGATAGATAGATAGATAGATAGATAGATAGATAGATAGATAGATAGATAGATAGATAGATAGATAGATAGATAGATAGATAGATAGATAGATAGATAAAGGTCATAGCAACTGACCTCCAAGAAACACTTCGCAAATATATCTTTTCTTTAAATGTGGGAACATGAGAATGACTTTGCATAGAAAAAGTGGGCTTCCTCCACTAGGTCGCGCAAGGCGAGATCACAGTAAAGCTCTCCGATAGTTTAGTGAAACAGGTCACTTCATGGCCATGTGATACATTGGCAGGAAGATCTCACGCGACATTGTGCAACGTGATGTTTGCGGAAGCATGTCGCGTGATCACCCGAAATCTTGTAACGCAATGTCTCCTGACATTTTCTCGACAAAATCACGTAACGCGATGCCACGTGACATGTTCGCGCCAAAATCACGTAACGCTATTACGTCACATTTTGCCCCCAAAAAGACGTAACGAAACGTCACGTGACATCTTGTCGTTCAAATCAAGTAACACAATGTGAGATGACGTTTCCGCCAAAATCACGTACCGGAATGCCACGTGACATGTTCCCTCCAAGATTACATAATTACTCGTCAAATAACATGTTCTTGCCTAAATCTGGTAATGCAATGTCACGTGGCATGTTCCAGTCAAAATCACGAATGTCAATGTCACGTGACATGTTTCCGCCAAAATCATGCAGCGAAACGTCCCGTGACATTCCTGCCCAAGTCACGCAACGCAGTGTCATGTGATAAGTTTCGGTGAAGCTGACTTAACACAATATCATGTGGTATTTATTGCATGATGCTTGACAAATGACGGCTAGCGTAAACAGCTTTGCTGTTAAAACTGGCACAATAGAGTTTTGCGGTTAGCTTAAGTAGCGTCGCTGCGAAATGTTCCCCGACCTGCTGCGGTTCTCTAGCCATTCTGCTATCAAGTGAATAAGCAGGCACACTGGTTATCCCAAGCCTCACCAAGCGAAAGCTGTTCCCATAAGACTCACATCGCGTCCAGTACACATTCCCGGCATACCGTGATACAGCGCACAATTATCATGCAAGGCTCACGGTCAAATGCAAAATTCATACCTCCGTCCATATAGTACATCCATAATTACAATCACGCAATAGAACGAAGACCAGCAAATATGCACCAAGCAAACACTGGCTACCCAAGTCACATTCTTTGATTGTGAGAGTTTACCACTTACTAGATCATTTCTTACTAGATCCCCAGGAACGAACGTCGGAACAATTTTTCAGAGTGTGCCGGATCATCGATTACAACTGGCCATCATCACCTAGGCCGAAAGAGTTGCCCCTCGTGAGGGGTTGTGGTTGTACTCTGAGCTACCAGCACTTCAGAACAGTTTTAATGGCGTTGTAATTACCATCTAAGCTTTAAGGGTGCACTTGGTCGCGAAAGGCTGCAGCAATGCAACGTATATATATATATATATATATATATATATATATATATATATATATATATATATATATATATATATATATATATATATATATATATATATATATATATATATATACATTTTAGGCAACTGCTGAGACTAAGTCATAGCTGAGTGTTGTGAAAAAAAAGAAAGCAGCAACAGAACTTGGGCGCTCGCGATTGGCGCGCGCCGGCGTCAAGCAAAGCAAGACGGCTTGGAAGAGAAAAGCCATCCTGGAAAATGAAGCTGCCTTACGTTGTTTTTTCACAGTGATTATCGCGTATTGAACATGAAGGTGACCCAGAGGGCAACATTTCCTTCAGGTCTACATGTAGCCATATCACAATAAAAAGGAAGTTTGCAGCGTCTCGAAGTACAAGCCCGAGCTCTGAAGACATAGCTCACTTTTTTCCGCTGTCCATGCGCTGAAACTATTCGGGCATGTTAAATATGATGCTAGCGTCAGCAAGAATCATTTGGCCTGTGACAAAACACCGCCATTCAATGCTGTAGAAGAGAAACTCCCTCACACAACTAAGCAAGAAGGCCACCATTGTTCTGGATATCACAGCGCTCTTTCTTATTCAATACTATTGCCTGATGAAGCAGAGAATCCTGGCGATGCTCAAAAAAATATACATGCAGAGGCTGCAGTGCAGTGGCAGAGCATGTCAGATTTTGTTGCATTCTCTCTTATTTTTTTTTTCAGTGTTATTCCATTGCTCCTTTTCCCCACCCTTCTTCATCCTTCGTTTCTTCCTTCCTGTTCCATTGTCTGCTTTGTTCTGCTGCCTTATCCTCATTCCCTGTTGTTTTTCTTCGTAATAATCGCCTTACTCTTCTTCGTCGTCGTCGTCTTCTTTATTTTATTTACGTATTTAAATGCACTCATGAACCTTTCGATCCAAACAAGCGTGGTACATAAGATATGCAGTACATTTATAACGATTTTTCATAGAGAAAGAGACGAACATAGGCGAATGAAAACAATTTATTGCTTCGTACAATGCAAACATTGTCAGAGGTACAATGTTCAGCTCTCATCCCAAAACACACAAACGTAATACAAAGCAGCAGATAAAACAACCCTTTACAATAAACACCATACCAATACTCCTTACTTTGTGTGGTTGGTAGTTTATTCAAGTACCCATGCAACGTTTATAAGAAATCAATATCTCATTTTCTTTAGTTCTTCTCTTTCTTCCCCATCTTCCTCTTCTTCCTGTCTTGTTAATCGTCGTCGTTCATGCAAGCTCAAAGTCTAGGTGACGACCCATAATGTCTCATAAACACCACTTCCGCATACAGAGCCGTGGCTAAGAACACTAGAGTGCTCAGCAATGTGGCGACAGGACAGGGTGGATGCCACTGGATAGTCGGTGATTATAGCGGTTCGGCTGTTAGGTAGATTACAGGTGATATTTTGCACGGTGTCATGAATCACTTGAAGTTTCACGGCCACGTTTAAAAGGTACAAAACGCAATGAAATGTGCGAAGCCATACACGCCATGAATCGTAATGCGGATACAAGCATCAAGGTTCAGTGGAGACGACGGCATACTGCGAAGCCTTACAATATTGCAGCCGACCGGGAGACTCGCCTCACACCTAATCCTCCCTTCGCAACAGTAAAAACTTTCTCCGGCAGCACACCCAGTCTTGTCTTACCGCGTGTTGAGCTTTCTCCTCCTCCACGTTAATAGGACGGAGTAAGTTATTAATTTATACAATACTGTGTACTCATGGTACATCCAGGGTGGTCTATGCAATTACAAGAGTAATACAAATTTAGAAGGATAGAACGCTGGGCGAGTTGGTAATGCATGACAGAATCGAACTGCGCGAAAAACACGGACGAGGAAGACACATGCACAAGCGCAGATAGCAACTGAAGATTTATTGGAAAACCTCATATATATAAAGAACATGATAAAATCACGTGAACCGATTAGAGATTGGCCGTTAAATAATCAATCTCCAGATGGTGCAACAGAACCGAAGGCCTAGCGACACACATATTGCCATACTTATGAATGTGAAACGCCTCAGCAATCTCTCGCGCTTTCCTATCTTTATGCCGGGACAACACTTTCGTTTTGCGCAACAGCGGACGACATTCACAATCTCTGCAATGTAAGCATAAATTAGATGAAGGGTGGGCCTTCAATGAAGCCCTGTGATCCATCAAACGGTTGTTCAGACATCTGCCGGTTTGTCCGATATAACACTTTCCGCAGGACAAGGGAATCAGATACACAACACCCTTCCCACATTCAGCCAAACCGTCCCGATCTCGGTGATTGACATCACATACACTCCACTTTTTTGCTTTACCTTCAGCCTTCCTATCAACCATTCCGCAAATTCGACCCAACTTGTTCCTTGATGAAAAAACCACCTTAACACCAAATCGATTTCCAACCTTTTCCATACGGTGGGAAAACCCATGTAAATACGGAATGCTTATGATTGGCACATCTTTATCTCTGGCCGCCTTGTTAGCAGCGTCCTTGCTCACCTGCTTGAACTTAATCAATAACCTTTCGCTGAGGGAAGCCAGATTTTTTTCCGGAAAGTTTGATAACCTGAGCCTATTAAGCTGGTTATTGAAAGCCTCCGACATTTGATGTGGACACGATTTGCGCAGAGCAGATTCTAGGGACGAAATGGCAATACCATTTTTTACCAGCTTGGAATGACAAGATCTAAAATCCAGAATGGGCTTGACCGACCTAGGCGAATACCACCAACAAGTGTGCTCCTGTACCATCTTGATTTTCAAATCCAAAAACTGAATACAATTCTCTTTTGGGACTTCAAAGGTATAATTCAAACCCCGCCCCTTTTCCTTGAACAACTTGAGCACATTCACCCTAGAAGTTACACAACTGTTCTTCTCCACAAAAACAAGATAATCGTCTACATAACGCAAAGTCTTAAGAGCCACGGAACCCAAGTCCACTTCCAGGTCACAATCAATCCTGCTCAGGTATACCTCGCTCAGTATAGGTGCAACCCTGGAACCAATACACACACCCGATTTCTGCCTGTACACTCCACCTTTCCAATCAATCAAAGTCGACCTCAAGTACACGGACAATAGTTCTAGGAACGCCGCTACAGGTATACCACTATCGTTCCGGAACCTTAGTTCGTCATTGTCCTCTTGTATGCAGTCCTTTACACTTTTCATCAGGGTGTCATGGTCCAGCGAGTAGAAAAGATCTTCCACATCTATACTAAACACCGACATGGGTCCTGGTGTCCTCGTCCTCAAGAACTCGATAACATCGTCCGAGTTCCTCACACGGAAGGGATCTCGGATGCGCCGAGATCCCTTCCGTGTGAGTAGCATAAATGTGAGTAGCATAAGTGTGAGTAGCATAAAGTGTAGCATAAATGTTCACGTCGAACGACTGAAGCAGCACTATGACTCGCCAGTTGCACCTGTTCCTTAGGTCGCCAGGATGGCACCTCTTCAGCGGGGGAGTAATTGTAGCATAAATAGGGCACAGATAGGAGAGCCAGCAAACGACGAAGACGAGGATAGTTGTTGGTGCTCGCGCTTGCTCCGCTTGGAAGGCTGGTCGATCCACCTTCGCTATCTGCATTAAACACCTCATTGGCTCAACGCTAAACGCGTACTTTCAAAAGAAACACCAATAAAAAGTACAACAATTATAAAGACTAGGAAGCGCTACATCACAGAATGACCACTTGTGCTCAGGAGAGTTCGGGCCATTGTGGCCCTTATGCTGGCAGCAATCTATACGCGAAACTGACCTGATCTACCTCTGACGTACGTCTGATCCCTCTGATCTACCCGTGACGAACGCATGCGCATACTATTTGATTTAGATATGTGCAGGACTGCATCCAGAGCGCTCCCGTATACTAGAGCAAGCCGGCCTGCGCTACAGCGTCACGATCAGTAATGACATGTTTCCCAAAAGACTGTTTGAGCTTACAGCACATATACAACACATACACACCATGACCGCAAGGGCAAACCCAATTTGCTGTAAAAAAAGAAGGATGCCACTACGTCTTCTGCCATAGCAGGGTCGTGGCTGAGAAGGGAAATGCCGAAGCAACTCGTGAGAGTCAGTCACCGGTGTAATGACGCCTCTCCTATTCAGCTTTGCAGGCTGAATAGGAGCGGCGGGCATAGGAGCAGCAGGCATGCAGTTCTTTCATTGAACCCCATAGCCGTTATGGAGAGCGGGAGCGCAGGCGGCGGCATATACCATCGCTACCAATTTCGGCTATTTCAACGAGCGCGTAACAGCTTACACTGTAAAAATTTCCCAGCCGTTCACCCATCGGCAAAGTAGGCACAAGCGAAGCTGAAAGTGTACATGGCTTCTTTGTTCTTGATTTGTTGCTGTCCCTTAAGATATCTTCATGTCGAGCTTTCTTTACAGTTCTTTTGTTAGATTCTTCCTTCTATACTGTCCTTCAATACATGCTTCAGCTTCTCTCTTTCGTTGTTTGTTTTACAGCATAAGCTATTATGAGATCACAACAAGGGTCGTTTTCGAGCCGCAGTTGTCCGCCGCCATCGCCGGTGTCCTTAACCATTATGGTGCAAATTTCAGAAAAAATAATTACAGCGTATCCACGGAGTGAATGATGATGAGTGGACGAAGCTCGGGAGGTTCATCGTAGAACGTGCCGAGTTCCGTATTAATTTAGTTAACGCGCACGCTACGAATCCTCATGGTTCAACTAGGCACAAGTGAAATCTCCCACCGGCACTCCATTGCAAGTCAAGAGCCAGTGCCTATATATATATATATATATATATATATATATATATATATATATATATATATATATATATATATATATATATATATATATATATATATATATATATACGCTTCTCCAACGCGAGCAGTCGGTATTTCTCAATCAAGAAACTCGCTAGGAGACGCTGCCTGCGCCAACGTTGTCTCTCGTGGGTGAGGGGGCGTTCTCCTTCTTTGCGAGCTGGTAGCGTTCCTCTAAGAAAGAGCGTTTCCATAGCCAAAGCGCGCCTTTCGCTCTCACAAGACAGCAGAGGCACGCGCCGAGGGCGAGCGCGTGCCTCCCGCCACGCGGGTTACGCCTGACGACTGACGCCTGATGCGTGACAAGGTTAGACTAAGAGGAGCTTCGCCCCTAAAATAACTAGGACCGAGGAGTATTCGACCTCGTCCTCTACGTGGATTCGAAACCACACCCTCGGCGTGAATGTTCGGCATTTTACCACTGAGCTACGCCTGTGCTTGAAAAATCATCGCGAAAAGACCTACAAAGGTATAACGTTTACCGAGGACTCGCCTTAATAAATGTAGTGTTACGTGGCAGAATAATAATAGACCATTAGGCGTCGCGGAAAGTGGATTGCATAACGACTTCGTGGAATCATTTGAAAACACAGCACAGAGGTGCATGCTTCGCAGCTCTACACCCATTACAGAGGCACCATCATAATTACCAAGCACTCTTCCTCAACTTTTCCGCCATCATTATTACGAAGCGCTGCCCTTTGAAGCAGTTTTTTCGTATCGTGCCATGCGTCAAGCGGCAGGCGACGTGCGCCGCCCCGACAGCAATCTGACTTGGCTCTTCGCCAAGGCGCGGACCGCTGCTGAAGAAGCGAATCGCAGAGCTACATGCGCGGCTGGAGCAACGCAACATCGGGCACCATAGACAGTTGTGCAGAGAGAAGCCCGTACCGCAGCTCGCCGCCGACGCCGGGCCGATAGTTCGGTTCGTTCTCGGGAGGACGATGTCAAGAGACTCTCTAAGATCAAAAGGACAAAAAGTTCACCGAGTTGGTAAGGGTCCATAGTCAAAAGAAGAGGCGCGCAAGACATGGACACAAGGGGACAAGTGAACAACACGAACGCCGACTATCAACTGAAGCAGAGCACAGAAGCGAAAAAGAAAGAAGACACACAGCTGATCTGCGTATGCTCAGGAATGGTAGCGCCCCCTGTCAAACGGTTACACGTGCCGCTCTACGCGATAGACAACTGCTAAGGCATTCTATCTCCTCTCTGTTTAAGCTAATCGACCGCTGACTCACGCATGCACTTCCACTTATACTGATATGCCAGGCCTCGACCAATAAACGCGTCTCTTCATTCTTATGTAGTCAAGAGTTCGACGGAATACCGTCTGGTCAGGTAAAGGCATTGTTAGAGGTAAAGGTCACTGACCAGTGTCAAAAAAATATAAAATGACGTTTCGGGGTCCGTACGGATCCCTTGTTCACAATGGAATGAAGGCAGAGCTCCAGGTTCTTAAGTAGAGTGACCAATGCACTCGCAGAGCATTCCGAGAAGACGGGCCACGAGATAAACTGGGACAATGCGCACGTCATGGCCACGGAGAGGAATTGGTCAACAAGGCTCAATCTCGAATCACTGATAATTCAGACAAAAAGAAGCACAATCAATAGATCATCTGGCACCTTAAACCACGTGTACTCCCGGACTTTGCGTCATGCGCTCAATTCTACTTAAGAACCTGGTGCTCTGCCTTCATTCCATTGTGAACAAGGGATCCGTACGGACCCTGAAACGTCATTTTATTTTTTTTTTTGACACAGGTCAGTGACATTTACCTCTAACAATTCATTCTTATGTGTGTACAGGATCTCGGTTTCGTCTAACTCGGGCGTGCCGCTACACACCTGGCAGTGCAAACTCGGCATCTATCTATGCCATCTATCAGCATCATCTTTCATATATAGAAACAGAGTTTTCACACGTTCTTTTCTAGAAATTCTTTCCATGTAGTTAACGTCAAGGTTAGTTGGATACAGAGAAGGCGTGTTTGTGCAGAAATCGGGGATTTGTATAGGTTCAAAAGTCGCCCCTATTTTAAGTGTCCTATACTTGAGCAACCTTGACTGCCGCTTAAAAGAGGCCTTAGGTGACTACGTTATCAGGGTATTTCGGTATGCAGACGATTACTTGGTACTTTGTAGTAAAGGTGATTTTGAATCCGTCGTCACCTATGTAAGCGATCAAATTAAACTTAATGGAGATGGTCTAAGGTTTACTAAAGAACTACCGGGGAGAAACATAATACAATTTTCAGATATCTCGTTGTCATTTGAGCAGAATCACGTGTGTTGGCAGCATTCCCCTAGAGAATCTAAGCCGTTGTTAAACTTTGACTCCAAGCATTCGAAAGTAGTAAAGAACGGAATAGCCTTGTCCTGTTTAAAGTCCGCCCTATCGAAGTCGTGCGTGCACCGTTTACCATTAGCTTTAATGCGCCTCTTAGAAGCAGGTTACCCTAGACTACCCATATCTACAGTAGCTGAGCGTCTGAAGAAGGCGATTTCGACCGGAACGAAAGCTGTAGCAGTGAGTAACATTAACAAGAAAAGAGTCGTCAGTATTCCGTATATCCACGCAGTTCCGCACAGGCTTAAGAAAGTGGGAAGTAGATATGGGGTAAATGTTGTGTTTACGGCTCCCAATAAGTTAGGTAGGGTTTTTGCTGCCGTGCATAGAAGAAATGAGCTGATGGAAGGCAAAAAGCGAACGGATCTCTGACAGGTTAAGCACATTGCCAATAACGATTTTACCGATTGTAGCATGGGTGTGGTTTATAAGATTCCTTTTAGCTGCGGATGTTTTTATGTAGGGCAAACTGCGCGTTGTATTAATCAAAGATTAATTGAACATAGAAGGTCGCTATCAGGTGGAATGCCGTGCAATCTATCTTTGCATTGCCAGGTGTGTAGCTGCACGCCCGAGTTAGACGAAACCGAGATCCCGTACAGACATAAGAATGAAGAGACGCGTTTATTGGTCGATGCGTGGCATATCAGTATAAATGGAAGTGCGCGCGTGAGTCAGCCGTCGATTAGCTTAAACAGAGAGTAGATAGAATGCCTTAGCAGTTGTCTATTGCGTAGACCGGCACATGTAACCGTTTTGACAAGGGGCGCTACCATTCCTGAGCATGCGCAGATAAGCTGTGTGTCTTCTTTTTCGCCTCTGTGCTCTGCTTCAGTTGATAGTCGGCGTTCGTTCGTGTTGTTCACTTCTGCCCTTGTGTCCGTGTCTTGCACGCCTCTTCTTTTTACTATGGTCTCTAAAATCTGCAGTTATACAGATTTGCACGTTACAATGTCGCAGTAATTATGGCGTAGTGGGTACCTCCCTACTTTGCGAAATGATGAGAGTTATGGCGCAGGGGATACCTGCCACCTGTAGTTGCAGTGGTTTCCCTAAGAGTTTAAAATGGCATCTAAGAATATAGGTCCTCCAGCTTACGCTGCCACTGTCCTGCGGTTCCGCGCAGGCCTGGCTCTTTTGTTTATTGCGTTCCTCCTTTCTTCATTTGCCGAGAATGCATTTGTTATGGGCGTTGACTTCGTATATACTGGTACGCGCACTATATTTCGTTTGTCTGTCGAGGACTACCACTCTTCATTTTTTGTGGGTGTGGTGCGCTAGGCCACGCTTGCATCACAGGCTGCTTCTCGAATGATTGGGACTGCTCTAAAAACTTTGCATGCGTACACGCTTGTTTTAGTATTTTCCAGATTGTCCAGGAGCATCATGGCATCATGCTACAAAGTGCGACGGTGCAGGCAAAAACGCCGATGCATTTCGCCGCGGATTAGCTTTTAGCGTTGATCGACGACTGTGCTCGCCGCTAACACATTTCAATGTGTTTTACTTTGCTTTATTGACACAGTTGCTCTCAATAAAGAGACTGAACGCCGTTTTTAATTTTGCTGTGAGGTTCATCGTAACGACCACGTAACACCCCGCTTAGAAGGCGTCTTTAATGGACCGTCTGTGATTGAATCAATTAGTTTGGCACTCTCGTAACCGTTTGGTCCATCACTTGAATTCGTAGTGCGAAGAGCGACCTCTGCCCTCAGTCTCTCTTATTTCGTTATAAAACCGCTCCTTATACGAGTTGCACTATGAGCCGGAAGTGGCTGAATCGATGAGCGTGGTGGTCTCGCAACCACGAGGTAGGTACATCAAAACCACAAACCAGCCAAGAGTTTTTAGGGGCGAAGCTCCTTAAAGCGGCGCCCGTTCGTCCCTTGTCGTAGTCGTAGTGCGTAACCAGTCTTACGCTTTCACCTCCAAGGTGGTGCCGGTGGGAGATTTCTCCTGTGCGTTGTTGAACAATAAAAAATTCGCAGCGTGCGCGTTAACTAAAAGCCGAAATCTTCTGTCTCTCATTCCCCATTAGCAGCCATTGGCAAGTTCCAGTAGGAAACGTTAGTAGAAGTAGAAGTGTAAGTGTTAGCTAAAAGCCGACTTCTTCTGTCTCTCATTCCCATTCTCATACCTCCAAGGTAGTGCCTGGTGAGATTTCTCCTGTGCGTGATTAACAGACAGACATCGAACTTTATTGTGGTCCTGAGGAGCGACTCTCAAAGCCCCTTACAGGGGAGGAGCCGCCGCGGGCCGCTCCCACGTCGGGACGGGCAGGTCGTGCCTAATCGCCGCGTCGTGGGCCCTCTGGACTGCCCATAGCTGCGCTATGAGTTCAGTGCTTTTAAGCGCCTTTTCCCACTCTTCTTCAGTGGTGAAGTGTTCGTCGTCCTGTAACGAAGGGCACCGCCAGAGCATGTGTTCTAACGTGCAGAAGGGATCTCCGCACTCCGGACAATCGGGCTTGAATGAGTCCGCGTACCTGCTGACGCTGGCTAGGCTGGGATAGGACCCGCTCTGCAACATTCGGAATGTGGAAGACTGAGGTCTGGAGAGCTTGGCATGGGGCTGGGGATAGACTCTCCTGCCGAGCTGATAGTGCTTGGTGATTTCATTGAATGTGTGCAACGAGTCCTTGTGGAGCCCCGCGTCCGCATCCGCGCCCGTGAGCGGCATTTCCCCGGCGCGGTGGGTGAGTTCGCGCGCGCGGGCATGGGCCAGCTCGTTGGCGTTGGGAACGACGGAGGAGACCTGAGGCCCCATGTGGGCCGGGAACCATGTGATGACGTGGGGGGCGACGCTCCTGCCGCAAAGCAGTGCAGCCGCCTCCTTCGAGACCGAACCCGAAGCGAAGGCCCTGACCGCCGCACGGGAATCCGTGTAGATCTGTGGCCTGCTTCCGTCCAGGAGAGCGAGGGCAACAGGGACCTGTTCCGCCAGTGCCGGGGACGAGCCCTTCATCGACGCAGCGTTGAGGAGAGTACCACTGTGATCAACAACGACCGCTACGAACCGGTCCGACGAACTGTATTGGGCGGCGTCGACGAACGTGACCGATTGCGGATCTTTGGCGACGGACCCTAGAAGCGCGGCCGCCCTGGCCCTGCGTCTGCCCACATTGTGTTGCGGGTGCACACTGCGGGGGAACGGTGAGACCATGATGGCCTCCCGCACCCCCTTGTCGAGTGCGCATCGCCTTTCCCTGACGGCAGTGGGATTGCAGCCCAGCACCTCCAGGATTCGCCTCCCCGCAGGCGAGGAAGAGAGTCTGATGACTTGGGCCGTCTGCTGTGCCTCGACCACTTCGTCGAGGGTGTTGTGGACTCCCATCTGCATGAGCTTCTCCGTGCTGGTTCTCATAGGGACGCCGAGCACCTTTTTAATGCTCTTGCGCATCAGGACCTCAAGCTTTGTTCTCTCATATCCGTGCCATCGATGTGCAGCGGCCACGTACGTAATATGGCTCATTAGGAAGGCGTTGTACAACCTTAGGAGGTTATCCTCCCCAAGCCCTCCGCGACTGTTGGAGACCCTAGAGATGAGCCTGACCATGTTGTTCATTTTGGTGGCGATACGGGCGATCGTCTGTCTGTTGCAACCATTTGCCTCAATCAGCATACCGAGTACGCGGATGACTTGTACTCTGGGAATGACCTGCCCGGTGGCCGTGCGAATGTGGATGTCGACCTCGCTGAGAGGAACCTGCCCCTTGGGGATGCGGCCCCTCCTGGTCGGCCGATACAAAAGGAGTTGGGACTTGGACGGAGAAAGCCGGAGCCCCGTGCCCGCCAAGAATTCCTCTGTGCAATTCAAGGCCTCCTGTAGGGATTCCTCGACTCTGCCGTCACTGCCACCCTCGCACCACACCGTGATGTCGTCGGCATAGAGAACGTGATTAACGCCGTCGACCTCAGAGAGGCGGGCGGAGAGGCCGCGCATCGCCACGTTGAAAAGAAGCGGTGAGATGACCGACCCCTGAGGAGTGCCCCTTGCCCCTAGCTCGAAGGGATCAGACTTCACCTCGCCCACCCTGATAGTAGCACGTCTGCCCCGAAGGAACGAACTGACGAACCGGTGAAACCTGGAACCAAGGCTCATGTCCGAAAGGGAGTCGAGGATGTGCCTATGCGAAATGGAATCGAAGGCCTTTTCGAGATCCAGTGCCAGGATACCCCTGACGTCTCTGGTGTCCCTATCGATGATCTGATGTTTAATAAGTTTCATAACGTCCTGAGTCGACAGGCACGGACGAAAGCCCACCATGTTGTAGGGGAGGAGTTCGCATTCTTCGACATACCTAGATATGCGGTTGTGAACTACGTGTTCTGAAACCTTTCCCACACACGAAGTGAGCGAGATCGGTCGCAGGTTGTTTAAGCCGGCGGTCCGAGCTGGCTTGGGTATCAGAACTACCGATGCGAGTTTCCATTCGTCCGGGACGACACCCGAGTCCCACACGCGATTGATCTCGTCCGTTAACGTGGCGATGGCCTTTTCATCCAGATTTCGAAGCAGCCTGTTCGAAATACCGTCTGGCCCAGGGGCCGATCGGCCGTTAAGGTTTAAAAGCGCTTCCCTGACCTCGTTCACAGAGAAGGGAGCATCCAAGTCCTCCCTCTGGAGGCCTCGGTAGTGTGGGTAGTCCGCGTCGCACGAGGGACCCGTGGGTAGGTATCTGGCGGCTAACGACCGGAGAATGTCATCCTCTGTGGAGCCCTCCCGTTTGGCTTCGTGCAGAATCCTATCCATAGCTAGTCTCTGATTGGACTTCGAGGCCGATTCGTCCAGAAGCTGCTTCAGGAGGTTCCACTTTCCTCCCGTGCGAATTTGTCCGTCGACCGAATTGCAAACCTCGTCCCACTGCTGCTTAACGAGCGCACGACAGTGTTCCTCAATGGTGCGATTCAGTTCGGCTATCCTCTTACGTAGTCTACGATTGAGCCGTTGCCCCTTCCACCTGGCCAGGAGAGCAGCCTTGGCCTCCAGGAGGTGGGCTAGACGACTGTCCATCCTGTCTACCTTGAGGTCAGTGAGGACTGTCTTGGTGGCGGACTCGACGTCTGTTTTCAATTGCGACAACCATTCGTTAAAGTCTGCGTGATCCTCCGTCTTGCCCTCTCTGATTTTGCGAAATAGGTCCCAATCCGTTACCCGAAATTCGCGGGGGGGTCTGCTCGACACCTCGAAGGAAGCGGCTAGAACGAAGTGATCGCTGCCCAGGTTCTCATGCAGGTTACGCCACGAGGTAGGCCCCACCCGCTTGACGAAGATGAGGTCCGGGGTGGAGTCCCTAGTGATCGAAGTGCCTATTCTGGTAGGGAAGGACGGATCCGTCAGGAGTACGAGCGCGTGGTCAGCGGCCGCCTGCCAGAGGTCACTCCCCTTCGCGGTTGACAACGGGTAGCCCCACTCGAGGTGCGGGGCGTTGAAGTCTCCAGCGACCACCAGTGGCGCGCCCGCAGCCAGCCCCGCGGCCTTTGCTACGAGGGAAGCGAAGCGGTGTCTTCGGTCCCTGGGCGAACTGTATATGTTAAGGATAAAGATGCTGGATTTTAGCCAGGCGTTGGGAATGATTTCGATTAGCGAATGCTCAACCTTGCTGTGGTCCATGCGCATGGATTTTACGACAAATGAACATCGTTTGGACACAAGAAAGCTAATGCCCCTCTTGCCGTCAGAATATACGGAGTGAGACCTGTAACCCTGCAGTGAAACCGCCTCTCTTAGAGTTTCCTGTAGCAAAATGACGTGTGGCTTACACTCGCGTGAGCGAACGAACTGTTGCAGGACCGCCTTTTTCGGCAGGAACCCGGCGCAGTTCCACTGCCAGATTAGAAATTCGTTATCCTGACCCGCCATGATTGGAGCTTTGGCTTGAACCTTCCTGTAGTGAATCGCGTCTAAAGCTCCCTACTTCTGAAAGTAGGCCAGTGATAACTCCGCCCGAGGACACGGGGATTGATGCTCCGAGACCGACCCTAGTTTCAATAGTGTTGACTCTGCCCGTGAGAGCAGCCACCGCCTCTACTAAGGTCATGACTGCGCCTTGGAGGCTCTGTACCGACTCCCTGACCTCCTTCATGGAATTTCTAATCTCACTTCTGAATTCCTCGAAGTCCCCTTCACCCTCAGCTGGTGCCGTGAGGGTCCGCTTTTTGGCTGATCGGGCCGGCGTCGGCGCTTCTGCAGGAAGCTCTCTGGGAGCCGGCGCGGGCGGCGCGGGCGAACCCGACCTGCGAAGGGACTGGAACTCGGCCCTGAGCTGCTCCAACGCTGCTCTGAGCTGCGCGTTCTCCTGCTCTAAGTGCGCGATTCTAGCATCGCTCTGCTCTGGCGGTGAACCATTCGTTACCTTTGGAAGCTGCTTGACTCGGTCGGCCCAGGCAGTGTCCTGGATCCTGACTCTCGAGCGAGAGCGCCCCCTGGAGCTGGAGCGCCCTCTGGAACGGCTGCGGTGGCTGACTGGCGTGGCGGAGCGCGCTCTCGTGGACGCCCTGGATACACTCGGATCACGTGTTCGGCAGCTGGTCGCCACTTGTGGGGAAGGCGTTTTCTCGGCGCGCTTTCGCTGTCTCCTCCTGCGACGGACGACGTAGGGCACTTGGAAGTGTTGCCTGCAGGCCTTGTCCGCCGTGAGATGAGGCCCCCCGCAGAGGGCGCACGTGGGCGAGCACTCGTGGTCTTTCTCGGGGGACGCGATTCCGCATCCCCTACAAATCGTTTTCTCCGGGGCCGGGCACACGTCGGCACGGTGACCCAATCTCCCGCAGGCGTAGCAAATGTCCGTCTGGCGTCTGTAAAGAGTACAGCGAAACATGCTGGCGCCGCACATGACGTAGTTCGGCACTTTGAGTCCGTCAAAAAGGACGACGATCGTGGTGGTGTCCTTGATGCGCTTCACCTCGAGGGCCTTAGGGTTCCTCGGCTGGACAATCATGTCCCGCAACTGATTGTGGTCGAAGTCGAGGTCGACGCCCCGCACGATTCCCTTGCACGTGTTATCCGGCGCCGCTAGGTACGAGTTGACTTCGTATCGGGCGGACCCGATGAGTAGAGCTTCTACCTTCGCGTAAGCGCGGGCGTTCCTCTCCGTCGGCGTACTCACAACAAAGATGTTTTGGACCACGTTGGGGCAGACAATGTCCCCCTCCGTCTCAGCCGGGGCGAGTTGAGCGGCCATGGCCAAAGCCTGTGTCACCTTGATCTGACTGATCCTCCTGACGTCAAGCCCACCCCTAGGGCGGACGATGATCCTAAAGTGCTCCCTTGGCAGGTGAGGGAGCCTCGAGGCCGCGGTGAGGCGTTTCTTCACGCCGCGGGCGGCGGGGGTGCGGGGCCCGCCGCGGCCGCTGCCACATTGTGTCGAACTTTCCCGGCCGCTGGCGCTGGGCTGGCTTTGCGACTTGCGCCTAGAAATGGCCGTGGTCCATCCGGGCTGCAGGCATTCTTCGGGGGTGATGTCCTTCCCCTCGACGGTCACTTGCATGGACATTATGGGAGCAGCGGACGCGCGGCGGCGTCCGAGAGCTACGCCCGGCCGCGCGTTCCCCGGGAAAGTAGGCCTAGCATCCGTGCGACGAGATCGGAAGCAAGAAGTCCAGAAAAGTGGAGAAAAGACCACCCAACGGCGAAAACTTGCTAGCGGAGCGGTCCTCTGGACGAATTGTGAAGAATGATCCAAAAATTCGCTGAAGATGAGATGTTTTCTCGACCGAAAACATTTACCGAAGCGAGAGCCGATGTTTGCGTGTCCGCACTAGTCGGCGCCCCCGTGCGTGATTAAACAATAAAAATTTTGTTCAAAACGCCGTTGATTGATGAAATAAACCAACGAAAGACGCCAGATGTTTTCTAAAAGCAAAACGAAAAGACGCCAGATGTTTCTAAAGCAAAACGAAAAGACGCCAGGTGTTTTCTAAAGCAATGGTTTTAAATGCGAAGCATTCCTTAGGGAACTTCGGCGAGTTTGAGCGTATCTATCTATCCATCTATCTATCTATCTATCTATCTATCTATCTATCTATCTATCTATCTATCTATCTATCTATCTATCTATCTATCTATCTATCTATCTATCTATCTAGCCGCCTACGATTTTCTGCTCTCCTTGCCGTTTCGCTAATCGGATGTTTACGAAAATTGGTATGCCACATCATGACTACATGACGAACATAAATGAGAGGTCATAACATCAAAATCATGACATGCATGTCATGAGCGACATGATTTATATGCCACGGTCTTGGTGCTCTCGTGGCCGTTTCGCTAATCGGAGGTTTACGAAGACTGGTATGCCACATCATGACTACATGACGAATATAAATGAAAGGTCATATCATGACAATCATGACATGCATGTCATGAGCGGCATGATGTACATGCCATGGTCTTGGTGCGCTCCTGGCCGTTTCGCTAATCGGATGTTTACGAATATTGGTATGCCACATCATGACTACATGACGAACACAAATGACAGGTCATAACATGAAAATCATGATATGCATGTCATGAGCGGCATGATTTACATGCCACGGTCATAGGGCTCTCGTGGCCGTTTCGCTAATGGGGTGTATACAAAAATTGGTATGACACAATATGACTGCACGGCGAACATAAATGACAGGTCATAACATGAAAATCATGATATGCATGTCATGAATGACATGGTTTACATGCCACGCGTTTCGTTAATGGGACGTATACGCAAATTGGCATGCCACAACATGACTGCATCACAAATATAAATGACAGGTCATAACACGAAAATCATGACATGCATGTCATGAGAGACATGATTTACATGCGACGGTATTGGTGCTCTCCTGGCCGTTTCGTTTATTTGATGTATACGGAAATTGGTATGCCACGACATGACTGCATTGCGAACATGACTGACAGGTCACAACATGACAATCATGATATGGATGTCATGGGCGACATGATTTACACGCCACGCGTTTCGTTAACGGCATGTATACGAAAATTGACATACCACAAGATGACAGCATCATGAACGTAAACGACAGATCATAACATGAAAATCATGACATGCATGTCATGAGCGACATGATTTACATGCCACGGTCTTTGTGCTCTCTTTGCCGTTCCGTTAGTGGGATGTGCAGGAAAATTGGTATGCAACAATATAACTGCATGACGAACATAAATGACAGGTCATAACATGAAAATCATAACATGCATGTCATGGGCGGCATGATTTACATGCCAGGCGTTTCTTTAATGGGATTTATACCAAAATTGCTATGGCACAACACGACAGCATGACGAACGTAAATGACAGGTCATAACATTAGAATCATGGCACGCATGTCATGACCGGCATGATTTACATAGATGCCATGGTCCTGGCGCTATACTGCCGTTTCGTTAATGGGATGGCTCCGTCTACTGACCAGAGGGCGCTACGTAGCTCTCGTCGGACCGCTCAGTCGCGCACGGTGCAAACCGAGGCGACAGCGACGCGCGCGTTTCTTCGCTGCCCTCCGGGCGTGCTGCGAACCACACGAACGCTCGCGGCGTCGCCCTTTGGAACAGTTTGCCGCAGGTTTGGAGCGCGTGTCTCAAAGGAAATAAAACGAAAGAAGGTGGGACGGGCGGTCGCTGCTGCTGTAGAGTTGGAGACGTGCATCGCGTTCGCGTATTTCCCTGTCACAGTCTGCCCAATTTTGCTTCTTCTCTCCGCCAGGCAGTGCATTCTGGCGCTGATGTCACACATGGAAAACTCGACTGCACGGAGCCTATACGAAAATTGGTTTGGCACAACAGGACTGCATGACGATCATAAATGACAGGTCATAACATGAAAATCGTGACATGCATGTCATTAGCGACATGATCTACATGCCACTCGTTTCTTTAAAGAGATGTATACCAATATTGCTATGGCACAACACGACTGCATGACGAACGTAAATGACAAGTCATAACGTGAGAATCACGACGTACGTGTATGAGCCGCATGGTTTACCTGCCACAGCCATGGTGCTCTTGCGGCCGTTTCGTTAACTTAATATGTACTAAACTCGGTATAGCGAGACAACAATGCAAATCCATTTTACGTTCCTTATGCGTGGTTTGCATTTCCTTGTTTCCCACTGCACGCGGGATCTGCCAATTTTATATTCAAAACCATATCGCGATACAGGTTTGTCAATCGTTTCACGTCAATTTTATCGGGCGAATTAACGGAAGAAATTTCACGGTTTAACCGATGATTACTTCCAGGAGCTTCGCCCAATCTCATCATCATTCACCTCGTGGATCTGCCGTCAATTTTCTTGATAGAGAAATACCGACTGCTCGCGTTGGAGAAGCGTTCACCGGCAAAACCCATATATATATATATATATATATATATATATATATATATATATACATTGGATCTTGACTTGCAATGAAGTGCCGGTGGGAGATTTCACTTGTGCATTGTGCATAGTTGAACCGTGAGGATTCGTAGAATGCGCGTTAACTAAATTAATCCCGAACTCGGCACGATCTACGATGCACATCCCGAGCTTCGCCCACTCATCATCATTCACTCCGTGGATATGCTGTTTTCTTTAGTCGACGCTCTTTTAAGTCTGTCATATTGACACGGGCGGCTGTTGTTTTACTTTTTTTAAAGAGAACGCCGCTATCACCTTCCTGTGAATCGGGCGCATGCTTTAAGTGTTTGCGGCGAGCGCCGTTATCACTTTCTGTTACCCGCGACGCAGGCAGCGCTTACCTTGTATGTCACTTCCGGAACCGTGTCCACTATTCTGGAAAATGTGCATGCATGAAGATCACATTTGATTGACTTCTAGAATTTCAGAGATAATGCGAGAACGCGTTATGACGTGTGCATAAAAGCGGACTCATTGAGCCGCTAGTGAGTCCGTTGGCCGACGACTGATCACGCCGCTATTGCTGTGCATTGTCATTGGCTTTCTTTTGCTGGGCACATGTTTGCGTATTAAACACTTCGCCTGACATCGCCTTGAGTTCTGCGTGCTTCGTCTTGAGGCTGCGTGCGTCACCACCACGTGACAACGGAAAAGTGTGGTCGGTCCCTCTATCATTGGAATCTGTGTAACGTGAATGTGAGACAGCTCATCGCGAATCGGTGGAATACATAGGAAGTAATCTGGCGCATGGAGGGACGGGAGACGGGTTGGGTACTATGACCATGCGAACCCGTTCCATGTAGACATCAGTTGAACCTCGACACTGCACTGTTATCCTCGAGAGTTGCACGGAAACGAGATTTCTTACATTTTCCGG
This sequence comes from Hyalomma asiaticum, assembly GCA_013339685.2. Lineage (NCBI taxonomy): Eukaryota > Metazoa > Arthropoda > Arachnida > Ixodida > Ixodidae > Hyalomma > Hyalomma asiaticum. Next base: position 139,286,712 of record CM023484.1, on the reverse strand, counting down.
GGACACTGCACTGCACATGCTAAAGCCCTGTGCCAACCTGCAAACTTGGAGCGTGAGCAAGTGGTAACGCCTGTCAAGCGAAACCGAAGTGTTTGTCAGTGGATCGTTACGTTAACACACAGGCAGCTGCTGCAGAGAGTACATCACTTGCTTGTCGACGGCCATCTTAGAGTTTATGGATTGATTAATTTGCGGGTTTTAACGTCCCAAAACCACCTCTGGTTTTGAGAGACGCCGGAGTGGAGGTCTCCCGAAATTTCGGTCACCTGGGGCTCATTAACGTGCACTGAAATCGCACAGCACACGGGCCTCAACATTTCGCAGCCGCCGCCGCCGGGATTCGATCTCGTGAACCTTGGATCAGCAGCCGAGTGCCATATCCACTAGACTACCGTGGCGGGGCAATGGAGTTTCTGGAGCAGAGGTTACCGTAATAAAGTGGCAACCATATACACTATCCAATACAAATTATGTCACGGCCGTCTTTTTACATTGCCCGAGCGTCGATACCTCCCATGGAATAGAGGCGCTTAGACTATCAAAGCGCAAACGTTCGGCGTGCGTTACCATGATAATTTACGGCTTCGCTCCATCGTTCCAAGATGGACCGTTGGAAGCCAAGAGTGCAGTGAAGGGAGGCGATGTGAATTTTCAGAGATATTATGCTTGCTGAACACGTTTGCTTTTTCACACATTGCGAATTGCAAAGCTGTGTAATAAAAATCTAAGGTACTCTTGTTCACAGCATCTTCAATGTGTCTTCGATAGGAGCTTCCAGCTCCCATCGTCACATGTCCGATGGGTATGAGTTACTAATGTTTGGTACTTTTGCAGTGTCAGTTGCGTATTCGTTTCTTTCAGACATATACTTCCGTGAAGGGAGCCCGACGGTGATTTCTCAGTGGACCACGGGATCTTAAAATGGAAAGACGTATGTACGCTATTGTGACCGCACATTTACCTCCCTCATCCACAGCGATGCTGTACTCCAGCGGTACCTGTTGAGAAAGGGCTGTTGAGGTTCTGTTTCAGTGATGCCAACTGCTGTGTTCTGATGACTTGTTACAGTTTGTTTTATAAAAACCTGCTCACAGATTCGAGGTAGTCCACCTAGCCTCCGAAAAAGTGGAGGCCTCGTGTTGCAGGCACCGTACGAGCCAGTCAATCTCTGCCTTCGCTCGCACCCTCTGTCAGGGCAAACGACAAGAGACAATGCGACAATGCTCAATGCAGGAACGGGTGCATAATCGCTGTGCCCCTCAAAAACAAAGAAAACAAAGTCAGAAGTGAAGTTCGCGAGCCCCTTCCTCCAGTGCTGATCGCAACTGAGAAAGACGACTCGTCGTCGCTTATAAAAATAAACTCGAACTGGGATAAATGCAGTACATTTATCCCCGATGCGCACTCGGCGCGTATTCTGCGTGGTCTTCCCACCCTCCCCTACAGTCTCTTCTTAAAACACGGATGTACAGGGTCTGATTAGGTTCGGATAGGGCTGTCTCGAGCCAGAGTTCATTCGCACGCACCACTGTCGGCGTCGCAGGCGACCAGTAGTTGTTCGCTGTAGCTCACAACCCAGGTCCCGCCGCGCGTATGTACGATATGTCCACGAAAATATTCAGGCCACCATTGGCACTTCACCTCGTGGGCGCACTTCCAGACAAACTTCGCCGAAGCAGTCGGCAATCCTCTGAGAACTCTTCTGTTTATATGAGTCGCCTGGGAGTCGCCAGCCCCAGCCTTCTGTGCGACGCGTTGACGCGCTCACAGGAGGGGGGGGGGGGGGGGGAGGGCGCAATGCCACGCCCGACCCGAGCCCTTTCTCTATAGGCAAAATGAGGACGGGGAAGCGTTGCATACGTTTGCTTTTTCTTAGTAGAACATGTCTTTGAGCGAGTTGGTTCATGCTTCAAGAAGGAAAATACGGAGCGCTAAAAACACTACACACACAGAAGGAGGCAACACACAGGACTGGCACTGGACTGGCGCAGGACTGACACAGGACTGGCGCAGTGATCGCCAGTCCTGTGTGTTGCCTCCTTCTGTGTGTGTCGTGTTTTTAGCGCTCCGTATTTTCCTTCTTGATGCTTTTTCTTGTTTGCTTTGTTTCTTGATGTCTTCTATAGCGTCTTCCTTTCTGTTCCTTTGTATGCCTTGCTCTTCCGTCTTTGGCAGAAGATACAACGTATTCATATGGGCCTTTCATAGCTTCTTCGTCCACAACCCGGCAGTCGATGTTTCCATTCGAAATGCGAACGAGAAGTTTTATTTTCAGTCTTTTACTTTATTTTCAGCGAGAAGAATAATGAAGTGTGCACGCACTGCTTTCACGATGATGATCGTTTTTTCGTATACCGACGGCTGCCATCACAGCACCAGTACTACGCGAGGGAGCCCATACAGGCTCACCTTGAAAAAGTAGCTTGACAGCACCGCACTAACCATGCACCAGTGTTGTAAATGTTCCTCCAAAATAGGAACGAAAGCTCGTTCCTCGTTCCTTATCTAGTAAGGAGTTCCCGTTACAATTTCCTTAATTCAGAAATGAACGCGTTCCCGTTGTATTTTGAAAATTGGAACGTGTCGTTACATTTACGTTACTTTTAATCTTTAGACTGAAAATAGTGTCGCAAAACTTTGAGGCGAAATTAGGTGAACACTTTGAAAATTCACGTCGAGCTGCGCGAATTTGAACCTCAACAGCAGATTACCGAAGATAAAAAATATGAAAAGAAACGCTACGGGACATATGTTCTGGTAGCACCGAACGTACTTCCAATATGACCACTGCGACTTTGACTCTAGTCTATTACAAGTGCAAGACATAATGGGTCTTTCAATGAGCAGTCAGAATAGTACACTTGAGACGTGGAAATAGAAGAGTAGAGTTTTGGGCCAGTTTATACTGCACACTAGGAAGGTGAAATGCGAGGCACAGGACAGGAGAGCGAGACGAACGACACGGGCGCTAACTAGCAACTGTGATGGTTTATTGGAAACTGTACACATGGCCGTGTTGCCTTGCAACGATGATGTATTTCTGATAAACCATCACACTTGCCAGTTCCCGTGTCGTTCGTCTCGTTCTCTTGTCCTGTGCCTTGTGCTTCACTCTCCTAGTACGCAAGTAGAAACTCACTCACATTCACTAATGCGTGTGAGTACCAAGATGTTTAACACTATGAGCAATGAAGAGACCTCTTAATTTGCATTGACACATAATGGTTTGTACTTGACCCACTCATATAAATACTGGAACAAAATTCCCAGATATGTCGCCAGGATTTCATATCCTAAACTTTTTCGCTCAGAATTAGTAGCCTTTATTGTGCTTTGAGAGGCAGTTCTGAATATATTGCTTTTGATTGGCTCTCAAAGTTTAAACATTTGTGATGCTGTTCTCTTGTTAATTATCGTGGCGCGCAAGGTGTGTCGGTGTGAAGTATTCGAACTACATGGCAGTCAGTGTGAGGCATGCAGGGTTGTCTTTGCTGGTTGTGGATCATTGTATGCGCGTAGTGAAAAGCGTGGGGTAACCTTGCATCTTTTTCCGGCCGGTTTCATAAACAAGGGAACGTGGGCCGGCTGCGTTAGGAGGAGGAGGCTCTAGGCCTCAGGCTGAGGTATTCTAGCCACTGTACTCATATGGTACGGATTACCGCTAAATGGTTTACGCCGAAAGAGCACCCACTAAGGGTAATTAGTTTCATGCTCGCTGTCAGCGGGCCTGGAAAACGAGAATGGCCGCGACGGCTTAGTGAAAGATGGCCCCTCTTTTGCATATTAACTTCGGTGCGTGTTGAAAGGACGCTAGTTATGGCTCCACGGGCTGGTTATTTATCGCCTGACAGCTTGTGTGACGAATTCTGGAAGCCCATGTGTAGCGCACCGTCCGGCGAGCAGACAAAGGTTAAGTAGGTGTTCGAGCTTCGCTGCCGATGCTAGCGGATATCAAGAGTGAGACGCCAGTCCTAATGGATGAGAATGGGAAATAACATGTAGTGCATGGTAAACATATGCGCTTGCATGTTATGAAATATGTTATCTGAACCGATAGTGTGAAAGTCCCATCCGTTTCAACTGTGTGGACCCTGTGCGTGATAGGTTTGCTTGTAACTGCTTGTTTTTCAAAGGGCTCAAGAAGTAATGTTTTTGGAGTAATGAAAGAGCGGAGGTTCGGGCTGGGACTCGGGCAGATGCTTTGGGTATCAACAAAACGCCGTCTTCACCGGCCAAATACGCTTCCTATGCGCTTCCACCGTGCGCTCGAGTCATCGGAGGGCTCCAAGAACGGGCAGTTCAACACCTACGGGGAAATTAACTGTGGCTATCTGATGAATTTATCGACGAATTCTATAACGTGGTACTATTTCCTTGTTTCGTATGGCGTATAAGGAATAGAATTTAATTGTATGTTCAATTTGTACAGCAGCCCCACATTCATACGATGGCAAAATAACATTGTGTACGGAATAAATAAATAAAAATATAAAAATAATTAAAATGCGTCACGTGCATGATTTCATCGAACGTCAACAAAAAATGTATCTGCAACCAAAAATGGCGCATCTCACATATGAAAGGTTCGCAGCAGCACAACAGCACAACCCAAATAGCAAAAACGTGCACACATGCTAATGAGCCTTGGTCTAAATCTTGTGAGATCAAGACATCGCAAAAACATTATCTAACGTGAACGACAATGTAAAAAATAAACCGATTTACACTTAGAATACAAAACTGT
>CM023484.1:139256584-139281868 GCA_013339685.2 Hyalomma asiaticum | reverse complement strand
CAGTTGCGGATAAGACTATGCCGAACACTGGCATGAAGGAAGGCGCCGTTCGAAGATTGCATGGTGGGTGCACATGGCAGCACTTGTGCACTAAATGCTGGTTTAGGGCTCGCAGATCGGCTATCAGCCCGATTGTTTTGGTGTGCTCTTACAGACAGGCAACTGATGCAGAACGGTTCAAAGCGTTTATAGCAGTATCCTCTGCTAAGCAGGTCAAAACAAGTATCCGCCTAGTGTGGGATGCAATTACTTAGCTCCGTTTCCAGTATCCGGTAGCTTTTCTCGGGTTTCGATGGTGAACATGGAATATTTTTTTTTCTCGGTTCTGAAAGACATTAGCTGTAAATATACTTTTGGTTCAAAAGGTTGCGGGTAATTTGGTCCAGAGATAGTTTGGAATCTAAGCCATATTTGCTACATATCGTCTTGAATAGCACGATTTATGTACCTGCGGACAACAGACAGTGATACTGAAATAGTGGTATGCATGGCTTTCCTGTGTGTTGCTCTGTTTGAGTGTGAACGTTTACGGAGAACATTCATCCTATAGGTTGTAACAAGCCTTCACGGATGTGTGGTAGTTTTGTTTGCAGACTGTTTGCCATGTATATTTGTAAATCATATAGCCTAATCACCTCAATTAGTTCATGTTTTATTTTCGTGTGGTTTTCCTTCTGTGTGTGTGTGAACTTTTACGGAGGACATTCAACCTATGTGTTATGTTCACTAGTGCGGTGCAATATTTTTGGCGGACAAGTAACTGCGGCTAAGAACTAGAAAGCTTTTTTTTTGAAAAAAAAAACTTTTTCCCGACGGAGGGGCATGTGTGGTGAAGTGAAGTGACGTGCAGGGCAAAATGCAATGTGCTTAAAGTGCGCGCCACTGATTCCGTCAAAGAAGACGAAGAAGCAGTGCCTCATTGCGCGTGGTGGCGCGAAGCCATTCGGCCAATGAGGAGGCGCCACGGCAGAGGCAAAGGTACTGCCGAGGCTTCCGGAGCAGAGCTAGTCAGACGTGGCCTGATCATCGTGGAACCAGGGCGCGGGAGTGAGATCCGTTGGGTTACGGACCCGAGATCTCTGCAGGCTCCCACCTGGTGTCCTACCACCTCTCACTTGAGGTCTGGCGTGGGTGGAACATCGTCAGGACGTTCCCGCCAGGCAAATCGGCTCCCACTTCATCGAGCGCTAGCCACCGGCCGAGTTAGCAACACAGACGCCGAACGCGCTCCGGGTCAACGGCCTCAACAGGGAGCAGGGTTCCTGGCAGCGGCGTCGGACATCGCGCCCTCGGCGATACCTCTACTTCGACCGTTCCCTCCATGCAATCCGCTGCAGCGGCGAGTGATCATCGACTTGCCCACCGGTGAATTTTGCCCGTTTCTTTGCTGTCCCCGTGTAACCTTTAATGTGCTTCTAACATCCTATATTCCGTTGTGCAAGTTTTTGTTCTTTCTACTTTAGTTAGTCATTAGTTAAACTATTTCATCATTTTACTTTTAAATACATTGTTTGGTTAAAAACGCATAAACGGCTTCGTTGTCTTTGCACCGATGACGTTTTGTCATCGATATGATTCGAACCTGAACACGAGCGTCTCTCGTTTCTATAAGAGAGTTTTATTGTCACTCCACCATCCTTTGCTCGTTACAGGGTCCCACCGATGGCAGGTTTGTCGTTTCGTCCACTACCAGTAAAGCTCTTTCTGGTAAACTCCTTTCCTTAAGAACTTGCGGAATTCATTTGTATATTAGTTCTCTCACCAATGCCTGAATTTAATAGGAGCTTTCTCTAGGCACGAAGTTATTACTGACGTTATTATTGCGCCAAACTAAGTTCGCGTTATCGTGGCGCTCCCGCCATTTCTGTTGCTTCTCATGCTTTATTACGGGCGTATTTTTGGGCTATGTGCGTAATTAAACACTAGTCAAGGTGACCATCTTCATGAATGAAGACATGTGCGGATATGACTCTAAAGCAGCGGCGACTTCGACGGAAAAGCTCTTGGAGAGCAGGACTATCACCACCTGTAAGTGTCGCAGTAAACTAAGAGTTCGATTTGTTTCTTACTCCTTGAAATATGCATTGGGCTTTTTTTTTTTGCTGGCTTACCCATGGAGGAATGATTTTTTCGTACACTCTAAGAAAAAAGATGGTATATGTTACTCTTTTAGGAGAGTCAGGGCTTACCACATACATGACTCTTAAAAGACACACGTCGACTCTCTTTTTTGCTGGAGAGTCACGGCGCTGCGAGAGTGTACACTAACTCTCTTGTGAAGAGTGCTAGGACCCTTGTCTAAAGGATCATGTGACCACTGCTGAGAGAGTCACTTGACTCTCTCGCGAAGAGTGCTAGGACTCTTGTACAAAGGATCATGTGACCACAGCTGAGAGAGTCACTTGACTCTTATGAAGAGTGCTAGGACTCTTGTCCGAAGGATCGTATGACCGCTGTTGAGAGTTACTTGACTCTTAAGGACAGAGTAAGTACTCATACCAAGTGGGTCAAATGACTGCAAAATAAGTACTCTGAGTCAAGAGACTCTTTAAGTGTTGTCACAAGACTACTAACAAGGAGAGTGAGCCAACGAGTGAAAAAGAAAAGGCATTTGCATTTTCACCTTGTATTCAGCAAACAGCTAAAGAATTACATGGCTTTCAGAGCACAGTAAAATGGCTGCAAAAGATTTTCTGCTGTTCCTCATTTGATCGTAGAAATATTTTTTCGCGGACACAAACAATTTAAAAAAGAACTTTATTACACACACACATTATGGCACTTGTCGCAGGTAGTCTTATTCAAATGAAAGAAAGGAAACAAGTACAAGTATCCATCGAAGCCAACGAACAGCGAGCAATATCTAGATTATAATAGTCATCACCCGCGACACTGCAAACAGGGGATATTTATAAGGCAGGCAAGGCGCATAAGAAGGATTTGTAGCAACGACGCGGATTACGTTCACCACTTCAGCAATTTAAAGGCAATCTTAGCTGAATGAAATCACCCGCACGACGCTCTCAACAAGGCATACAATGACGCGCTTAAACTAGATAGGACACCAGCACTAGAAAAAAGAGCCCCTAATGCTCAGGCCAACCAGCCGCTGGCATTCATAACGAAATACTCCATTGCGCTTCCAAACATAAACAATATTCTTCGCAAATACCAGCCAATACTAACAAGCAACGATCGCCTTAGAAAAGCGTTTCCGGAAATACCAAGAGTCACCTACCGCCGTAATAGAAACTTTAAGGACCTGTTAGTACATGCCAAAGTAAACAGCTCAGCGCACCGCCTGCGTAATAACTTGCTCCTGTCCCAGATGTAAGACTTGCAAGCATATTCAAAATGATCTTAAAGTTAAAAGCACGCGAAGTTACTACTATGTCCAGCATGTAAAATCAAGTTTCACTTGGACTAGTTCAAACGTTATTTACATGTTGGAATGTTCACTCTGTCACAAGCAGTACATCGGCGAAACTGGTCAACCAAATAATGTTAGATTAAACGGGCACCGCGCGCACACCGCGAATAACCTGCCGAAGGCACTGGCGCAGCATTTTAATATTAGAGGTCATAATTTCGATGAACTCAAACTCTACATACATCAAAGGAAACTTCCGCTCGCCGAGGGACAGAAAATACAGGGAATCGTATCTCATGTACAGGTTCAGTACTATCCAGCCTAACCTTTCAAAGGGGACCCTTCAGTCCATTATATAAGGTAGAGGGTTAACAAAGACAACAAAAGGTTGAGGTATCCACAAGCTAACAATGTTTCTCCCAGAAAGTCTACTTTCAGGTGCGGAGCCCCCATCCAGTTCCACGAGAACAACGGCGTTAAACAGTGTGTTACTTTTTGAGCCACAAGCTTTCAGTGAAATGCATTGTGGGTGCCACTCAGGTGGTGTGGGGTGGAGGGGGGGACACATGCCATAGGAGCAACTTCTGTTCCGAGCGTGTGTCCCTTTTTTCATCCTGCTTTCTAGCGCTGCGCACACAATGCATCTGCAAGACATGTACAAGGAGCGGATTCTTTGGAAGCTTTCGCTCTTGCCATTTATATTAGTCACGCTAACACCTGTCATCCAAATACCCTTGCACCCAACCCCCCCCCTTTTTTTTATGTGTGTGTGTGTGCGTGTGTGTTTGCACGTGCTGCTCTTCTTCTCCTCTCTTTTTGAGGACGGGGGAGAGTGTTCAAAGGCGTACATAAACGAACGCTGGAGAAGGCAGTTGCCACCCTGACGAAGACAAGTCCGCTTGTCGAAACGTTGGCTCCCGCGGCATTCCCTCTTCTAAATCGTACTTTGCGATTTGTTCATCGATTAAAGCATCCATCTTCCGCTGAGCTTTTCTTCTAGTTATGAACGGAGTGAATCATATAACTGCCGATGTACACCTCACCACTTACGACAGTTCAAGTCAAGAGTACATAAGAACCATGTTATCTGGAAATACAAATGATACTTCGTTCACGATATCTGCATTGAACTGACACATTCATCGACCTACGATAACCGAGAACCATCTCGCTCGCCTCAAATCAGTATTGCAGTTGCAGTGTACATTTAGTGGCACTAGCACATAACGTAAATTATTTATATATATTGCCATCAAGTCACGAGTGCGCTCAGCCACATTATTACTCTCATGACCAAGCATTTATGTTGAGTACTGACGAAAACGAGAACACACTGTTCTGTAACGCAACTACCAGGACATACACACTACTAAACGGAGCCGTCTGTACATGTGACAGCGATATACGTTGTTTTATCGGCGCCCCCCTCCTGCAATGTGAATGTATTTCGCGTTATCACCAACGTTGCTGAAACGCTAATTCTGTTCCATCAACCCCGTGAAAGGGCTACATGATGCGTGTCATACAGGCACACACACACACACACACACAAGTACAGTGGGGAGGGTGTCGCTTGACAGAACCGCAGATTCTGGCACCAAACATACCTGCTTTTCCTCTGGCCAATGATACTTGCTTTGTGAACACACCGCCAGGGCTGTCTTATGCGGTTCCTGCGCACCAACAGTAACTCCGCAATGAAGTAATCAAGTTCCGCAATACAGTGACCTCATTGCACTCACCAAGTACGGAAGGCTTTCCCGTCGACAGTCCAGTCAAACGGCTGAACTTTTTTCTCCAGAACCGCAGTCGCAGTTTATCACTTCACCGGAAAGGGACTTTCTCAGAAGGTGCACTCGCTTGTTCTCGAGTAGCTATATTCACTACGCGTAATACTTCTTTCCACTGCTAATATTATTTCATTCTGAATTTGTGTACACATTCAACAATGAAACATGTGCAGGAAGTTAACCGCTGCAAGTGCATCGCGTTCATTGAAATGTTAGTTAACCCAGAAATTTATTTCGCAAAGCATTCCCACGTGCAGGTATAGGAAGGTATAAGAGTCCACACACACACACACATACACACGCACATACACACGCACACACAAGCACACACACACGCGTGCGCGCGGTTACCTTTAGTATTTCTTGCAGCTGTCAGTTTACTCTCACGATGACTCTTCTTACAAGATTCGCGAGCCGTACGGAGTCAACTGACGCCCTCAGAAAAGTTTGAGCCTCCTTGGTGGGTTTCTGTGACAGGTCAAGAGAGTCAGCGTGCACTGACTCTCTTTTGACTTATTTTTCTTAGAGTGTATCCCCTTCTTCGCCGAATGATTTAATTTTGTGCCTTCCATGCACTTTCTTCCAGTATTGCCGTTACCGTAATGTAGCGTCAGCACAATGCAACGCTAATGCCCCTTGAAGGTTTTTGCGTGGTCCCGCTGTCCAAGTGCTGAGATAAGGCCTATAAATGGGGGACGTACATGTCGTAGCACACCAGAGGAAATTATATGGCCTTCCAATGTTTTGCGTAGAAACTGAGAGCAAAAAAAATGGCCGATTCCCGTTAGGGGGCCCCGATCAGTGTGGACGCGCCTGAGTATCGGCTCACGCTTTGCTAAATGTTTTCGGCAGGTTCGTTTGGCTTAATCGCTACAACTTCCATCCTTCGACGCCATTCTTCGCAAGCAAACGGAGGACACCGAACTTGCACCGGTGGGTGCTTTTCGCGAAATTTCACGGAGCCGTTTTAGGAGCGAAGCTCCTCTTAGTCTAACCTTGTCACGCGTCAGGCATCAGGCGTCAGGCGTCAGGCGTAACCCGCGTGCCTCCCGGCACGCGCTAGCCCTCGGCGTTCGCCTCGGCGTGTGCCTCCCGGCGCGTGCCTCTCTCTCTCTCTCGCCCGGCGCGTGCCTCTGCTGTCTTGTGAGAGAGAGAGAGAGAGAGAGAGCGAAAGGCGCGCGTTGGCTATGGAAACGCTCTTTCTTAGAGGAACGCTGTACCAGCTCGCAAAGAAGGAGAACGCGCCCTGACCAGCGAGAGACAACGTTGGCGCAGGCAGTCTCCTAGCGAGTTTCTTGATTGAGAAATACCGTCTGCTCGCGTTGGAGAAGCGTTCACCGGCAACCCATATATATATATATATATATATATATATATATATATATATATATATATATATAGGCACTGGATCTTGACTTGCAATGAAGTGCCTGTGGGAGATTTCACTTGTGCATAGTTGAATCATAAGGATTCGTAGCGTGCGCGTTAACTAAATTAATCCGAAACTCGGCACGATCTACGATGAACCTCCCGAGCTTCGCCCACTCATCATCATTCACTCCGTGGATATGCTGTAACTTTTTTTGGTGGACCATGTTGGCGCCCCACCAGGGCTAACGCGCTCAGCCTAGCGGGAAGGGGGGGGGGCGGGGGACGCTCGCTTGGGACGCTCGGCAAGGCGTGTTGCTATGGCATCCAATCCAGGAGCAGTGCATGTTGCTGGCATGGATATTACCACGGAAGACGCGGAGTACTCTGGCTGGGTGACAGCGCTGGGTAAAAAGAAGAGAATAAGCGGGCCGGGCGAGCCGAAGACGCCAGGGCCCGAGGCGCAGTACAATGGCGAGAAACGCGGCCGCCGCACGGCTGCCCCACGGAGTGCATTGAAACGCATTGTGGACGACTCCAGGCTCCCCAGACTACCGAGGGAGCGCATGAAGATTATCGTGCGCTTTCGAGGGGGGCTGGACGTGAAGAAGTCGAATTTGATACATCTTGCACGCGGTTGCCATGGCGGCGGCCCTGACACCGATGAAGTCAAAGGACGACACGGTGTGCCCCAATGGCATACAAAACATTCTTGTAATTTCGACGCCGCATGAGGCTAATGCGCGCGCCTCCGCCAGGATCCAGAGGATCCACACGAAGGAGGGCCCTTTCGATATGGCCGCATACGTGGCGGTGTCAGATGACACATGTAAGGGACTGGTGCGGGGGCGTAGACCCCGAGATCAGCGACGCCGATCTGAAGGCGCTCATCGTCAACCACCGCAACCCAAATCAGTTGGAAGTACGAAGGATCAAGAAGACCTCCGCGATCGTGGTGCGATTTGAAGGACACAAGGTGCCGAAACACGTGGTCCGCGGGATGGTCAATGCTGCCTTGCACCCTTTGTCTCAGGCATGTAGACATTTGCTACACGCGTGGACATCTCGGTCATAGAGCAGACGTTTGCCCTAATGGCGAAGAGAAAAAGAAGTGCCCCGGTTGTGGCCTACTTTTCCCACGAGAAGACCACCAGTGCGACCCAAAGTGCGCCATATGCGGCGGCGCACATCAGACGGCGGGCCGCAAGTGCAGCCAGCGCTTCCAAGTGCCGTACATCGTGCGTCGGAGGCGGCGGCGCCGGCGACGCGCCCGAGCTGTGAAGGTGGAGCAGGATCACGTGATGCCAGCATTGCAAGCAGCAGAGGCCACTCCAGATCCAGGGATCGTTCCGTGAGCAGTGCACGCTCCCGATCCAGGGGGCGCCCAAGCAGCACAGCGCGCTCCCGTTCCTGGGGGCGGTCACGTTCTAGTGTTCGCATCCAGACGGGGCCTATTTGGGTGGACAAGGTCATGGCGACGCCGACTGGAAGAAAGGTAACGCGTGGTACACTGCCAATGCAGACCGAGGATCCGCGCCTTGCGGCTTTAAGACAGGAGAACGCGCAGCTCAAGGTGTCCACATTAGCAGGAAAGCCAGTGATGGACAGGCAAAGCGTAAGGTGCCTCCCCCTGAGTCGACCGAGGCCGCGATGGAGCTGATGGAGGAGACGCCCGTGTCTGCGTCAATGCCCGCCGCGACGCTCGCCAAACCATCGATTAGTGGAGACAATTAGGGCGCAGTCCGGAGCTATCAAGCAGCAATCCGATATTATCAAGCAACAGCCTGAGGCCATTGCTACTCTCAACCGCAGAATGGGAAATAATGGAGACCAAAGTAGCCCACGTAAGCAGACCGAAGGTGGTCGGAAAGGTTACGAAAGTACAACAAAATCCCGGAGCGTTGGCGAAATGCACCGCGCTCAAGGGAGTTCTAGCTAATTAAAGACACACTGTAGGGCAGCACGCACAGTTTACTTGTGCGGCAGTGGAATTGTGTGAGCTTCCACCGGCGTATGGCCGCACTAAAGCAGTTTGTTAAAGCACAAACGGACAAACCGCACGTCCTGCTCCTACAGGAGACCCTATGCGAGGAGGCAACCTTCCCGGGGTACCGCGTTGTCTCGACAAGAGCAGACCATAGGAGAGGGCTAATTACGATGGTCAAGAGGGAATTATCCTTCCAGGAGCACGAGATCACAACAGCCAGAGCTGATTCCCGCACTCGACTGGAGGCGCAGCTGATTGAGATAATCACAAGCAGCAGGTTCAGACAGAGCATATTTGTCCTCAATGTGTACAGCCCTCTGACAAATCAAAGGCAGAGTTTTCGCGGTCCCCTAAGCAGGGCAGTCGCCATAGCAGGTGCCACACCTCTGATAGTGGCAGGGGACTTCAATGCTTCGCACATGGCCTGGGTGTAGGATAGACAAACGGCGAAGGGTGTTAACTTGGTCACGACGGCGGAAGGCTGCTCGTTGACCTTAGTGATGACCCGCGCTTTCCGACGAGGATAGGCACCTCGGTCTCGAGGGACACAATGCCAGATCTAGCCTTTGTTCAATAATATTGAAATATTGCCTGGCCTAACCTATAGGAAAATCTAGGCAGTGATCATAACATTGCAGCTTTACCAATCAAGCTCAGAGCAGCCCGACTTAGGATATTCAGGTACGTTGACTGGGATCTCTTCCGAAAGATGCGGGACGATGATGAGTCGGAATGCGATTCACTGGAAGATATATGTTCGTGCAGATCAAGAGGGATGTTGAAAAGGCCACCAAGGAACTATCCACAGACTTCGAGACTCCCAGGATGGACGCGCGCCTAGCAGATCTTTTGCAGGCTGTGAGGTGTGTGCTTGAGAGGTGGAAAACACAAAGGCTAAACCGGAGGCTGAAAAAGAAGATGGCGGAGCTTAATCACAGCATAGAGGAAAACTGGAGCTCAACAGGCAAGAGAGGAGCGAGGCCTGCTCGGCAGCAGGTAGGCGAATGCGCATAGGGGGAAAATCGCATCTTCTTAAGCACCTGCTCGATGATAAACAGACAAACGGTAATCAGAGGCTTGCCATACACAGACTAGTCCATAAGCGAAAACAGGGAGGACTTTCCGATATGCCCCTTCTCCAAGATCTGGCACAGTAGTATCTTCCGTTAGGGAAGGATGAACTACAAGAATGCCCTAAATACGAGGCGGATGACGCCCCAAATCTTGATGATGCGTTTTCGGAGGCGGATGTCAGGGAGGTTCTTCATAATCTTAATGGCAGGTCCGCCCCTGGGCCGGATGGCACAACGAACCGGCTCCTGATGAACCTGGACGACCGGTCTATTAGCGCTATTCTAAAGAAATCAACAACGTGTGGGAGGAAGGTGATGTACCCGACTCGTGGAAGCAGGCGACAGTGGTACTGATTCCTAAGCCTGGAAAACCCCAAGCCTGGACAATCTCCAGCCCATTTCGCTAACGTCGTGTTTAGGTAAGGTTGCCGAGCACGTGATAAACAACAGGATATCGGAATGTATAGAACGTGAGGGGTTGTTCCCGTACACTGCGGTAGGGTTCAGACCATCACTTTCTACACAAGATGGCATGCTACTCCTTAAAAGACAGGTAATTGGCAACAGGACCAGAGACGTTAGGGGCATTCCGGCACCGCACTTGTCCAAAGCCTTCGACACCATGTCTCCCGACTTTATCTTAAAGAAGATTTCGGTGATGCACTTGGGAGGTCGATTTTACGCTTTCGTGGAGTCTTTCCTGAGAAGCAGGACAGCCGTAGTCAAGGATGGGCAAACGAAATCAGAATCATTCGCGTTAGGCAACAGAGGCACGCCACAAGGGACATTGATCTCTCCCCTCCTGTTTAACATTGCAGTGCACGGGCTCTCGACGTGGCTGGCCGCCGTACAAAGTGTGGGACATGCGCTGTACGCCGACGATATTACGATCTGGTGCTCGGGAGGCTCGGAGGCGGCCGTGCAACAGGCGCTCCAGGAGGCCCTGAATGTGAATGAGTCCTTTATGAAGGGCACGGATCTCCGACTCTCCCCAACGAAATCAGAGTTGATGTTATATAGACTGCCAGGCAGGGGGTTCGTGGGCTAATACCGCTTGAGCAGATCTCCAAGATCTGTGCACGCGTGATGGCCAGAAGATCCCCAGGGCATAGAGTTTCCTACTAAAATACTAGAGGGAAAACTGGCGCTAGTGTCTAGGGAAGTTTCAAACAAGGCGGTTGAGCCAGAGTGGGAATGATGGGTATGACATGGATTTGCCTAGCCTTCGTTCTGCTGGCTTCATATGGCTTTGCGGATTCAAAAAAATAGGTCGTTTACGACAAAATAGTGCACTAAAACGGAAGGCTTTGGAATAACTATGTGCGTGTGCAAATACCAGTTGCTTTATCGCGGTTAGAGAAATACTGAACGCTCAGAAATTTAGCAATATTGTGCGATATGGCAATGTTGTCTCCTGTGCTTGTGCCCAGATTTAGTAGCGTACACACGGTTTTAAGTTCCAGATGTATTTCAGTTCAAACTTAAAATAAAGATTTTTGCTCTTGTAAGTGACGTGCTGCTATTTTCAAGTGTGTAAAATGTAGATGTGTCTTCTAAATATAACAAACGGGCTTTCGCTCGTTTCTTTTAGTGCAGAGCAAGTGCTCCACTGTATTTTTACACAGTATATGCATGGGTCAAGCCCCTGCGCAAGGCCGTAGCAGGAGCGCAGTATCGCCCACCGCTTGGTGGTTGGTTTCGTGAAAAAAAAACGTGATGTTTCATAAACAACTGCGCCGTTAAATTCCGTCGGAAACTGCGCCTGAGCTTCGATTTGAGCTGAGGTTTTGAGCGTCGACTGCAGGCGCGTCTGCCTACCGCCCACTGGGTGTCTACCATAGAGTTTCCTACTAAAATACTAGAGGGAAAACTGGCGCTGCGATCGTGAAGATGCCATGGAAATGATGGGTATGACATGGATTTGTCTAGTCTTCTTGCCTGCGGCTTCAAACGTTCTGGTGAAAATGTTTATTTCTGTTTTTTAGCGTCGGTGACGCGAGTGACATTACTACACTTTTTCATTACGTGACGAAGGCTGCGGCTATAGTGTACGCTTAGCACAAGAGATCATCAGACTGTCGCATGTACTAAAGTCGTTTGCAATCATGGGGTGCCATCTAGTCTGTTTCGCTTGTTGTATTTGTTGATGGATGGTTACACATATTATTTGCAGTGGTATTTTACCCAGCTTTAGAAATATTTGCGCTGCGTCTCGCTAACCTTATCGACGTGATTTTGCTGCTCTTTTTTTTGTATCAGGTGCGAAAGAATCTGTAAGCGTATATATAGGGGCGCTTTCACGGCTGCCATACATCCCTTGTGACAAGGCTGTCCATATATCCTGTACTAGATCATTTAAATTCCACTGTCTCATTAATTCAACGCTGACCGAATGCGCAAGCAGACGCACAGTTATCGTGCGTAGTAGACACCCAGTGGGCGATAGGCAGACGCGCCTGCAGACGACGCTCAAAAAGTCAGCTCAAATCGAAGCTCAGGCCCACAGTTTCCGACGGAATTTAACGGCACAGTTGTTTACCAAACATCACGTGTTTTTTTTTTTTCCACAAGACCAACCACCAAGCGATGGGCGATATTACGCTTTTGCTACGGCCTTGCACAGGTGCTTGACCCAAGCATTTAGTTTGTAAAAATACAGTGGAGCACTTCCCTACACTAAAAGGAGCGAGCGAAAGTCCGTTTGTTATATTTAGACGACACATCTACATTTTACACACTTGAAAATGTCAGCACGTCACTTACAAGAGCAAAAAACTTTATTTTAAGTTCAAACTCAAATATATCTGGAACTTAAACCCGTATGGAGGCTGCTAAATCTGGGCACAAGCAGAGGAGGAAACATGATGCCATATCGCACAATATTGCTAAATTTCTGAGCGTTCAGTATTTTTCTAACAGCGAGAAAGCAACTGGTATCTTGGCACGCACGTAGTTACTCCAAAGTCTTCCGTTGTAGTGCGATATTTTGTCGTAAACGAACTTTTTTTTGAAGCCGCAAAGCGATATGAAGCCAGAAGAACAAAGACTAGGCAAATCCATGTCATACCCATCACTCCCATGCTGGCTCAACCGCGTTGTTTGAAACTCCCATAGACACTAGCGCCAGTTTTCCCTCTAGTATTTTAGTAGGAAACTCTATGGTGTCTACTACGCACGAAAACTGCGCGTCTGCTTCGCGCATTCGGTCAGCGTTGAATTAATCAGACAGTGGAATTGAAATGATCTAGTAACGGATATACGGACGGCCTTGTCACAAGGGATGTATGTCAGCCGTGAAAGCGACCCTGCGCTTACAGATTCTTTCGCACCTGATGCAAACGAAAAAAGAAAGAGCAGCAAAATCACGTCGGGAATGTTCGCGAGACGAAGCGCAAATAGTTCTAAAGTTGGGTAAGATACCACTGCAAATTATATGTGTAGCCATCCATCAACAAACACAACAGCGAAACAGACCGCACGGCACCTCATCATTGCAAATGACTTTAGTACTTGCGACAGTCTGATTATATCTAGCGGTAAAGCGTACTCTACAGCCGCTGCCTTCGTCACGTAATGAAAAAG
This sequence comes from Hyalomma asiaticum, assembly GCA_013339685.2. Classification (NCBI taxonomy): domain Eukaryota; kingdom Metazoa; phylum Arthropoda; class Arachnida; order Ixodida; family Ixodidae; genus Hyalomma; species Hyalomma asiaticum. The sequence continues at coordinate 139,268,698 of CM023484.1, read as the reverse complement.
TGTGGTAATGTCACTCGGTTCACCGACGCTAAAAAACAGAAATAAACAAATCCACCAGAACGTTTGAAGCCGCAGGCAAGAAGACTAGACAAATCCATGTCATACCAATCATTCCCATGGCATCTTCACGATCACAGCGCCAGTTTTCCCTCTAGTATTTTAGTAGGAAACTCTATGATCCAGGGTGACTTCCATCAGAGTTCCAGGATTGCTCCTCGATGCCAGGGGCTGTGCACGCCAAAACAATAACACATCTGACCTCGAAAACACAAAATGTCCTGAGATTATTCACGCGAGTATCAAATAAGAATGGTGGGCTAGGCGAGGACCACCTACTCAGGTCCCACAATACTTTCCTTATGACTCACATCAATTATGTGGCTTCGGCCCTGCAGTGGACTAGGATTGAAAGGGACAAGCTCAATACGTTGACGCGGAAAATCATTAAAAGATGGTGCTGGGTATGCCAGTCACTGCGAGCACGGATAGGCTAATGCAGCTCGGCGTTCATAACACCACCCTTGGACTAGTAGAGGCGCAACGATCAGCGCAGATCACGAGGCTCTCGGGCTCCAGCGCAGGTAGGCGCCTTTTGGAAGCGGCGGGCTTGCAGTCGTGTTACAATCCTAATGAGACGGTTCAGCTAGACGAAAACGCCCGATGGACCTACGTTGTCGGTTCCTTCCCTAGAAACGTTCATCCACAGCATAATGCGGGCTAGCGAACCGCTCGTGCCAGGGTGACATTGAAGAAAATGGTCGGCTTGGAAACTTTCATGGGCGCAGCTCAGTATGGTCGCTCCGGAAAATTTGCTGTCACAGTGGTCAGCGAGAAGGGCGGCCTCCTATCTGCAGCCTCAGTAGATGCTGTCAGAGCAGACGTGGCTGAGCAGGTGGCGGTTGCGTTGGCGATGCAGGATTCTATGAGGCCGTATATGTACACTTACGCGCAGCCGAGAGGGCCTTCGCTTCCGGAATGATTGCGAACAAGGCCGCGGCGCTTTTAAAAGGCAAGTCCAGCGCTAATTCCGATGCAGTACGCTACATCACGCGGTTCACCGCACCATGGGTGACAGCGTGCTGCCGGGCCACCCGAATCCCAATGATATCGCTCACTGCCATGCGCGAGAACTCATGCTCCGCGACGGCGGTATGTCTTCATTAGATCCGGAGGAGATCGGCCACCGCGAACCCTTACTAACGTTCCATGAGATCGTCTCCCACTATAAAGAGGAACGCAGATGCTTCCCGCCTCCGCACCCAAAATTATGTAGCTCTCAAGATATTACGCTTAGGCTGAGCTGCTGCTTAGTGTGGGCGGAAACGATGCACTTCAAGTGTTTAACAAGTTCACCTTTCTGGAAACGGAAACGAAAGATGACTACGCGACGGTCGTGCGGAAGTTTAAGGAATACTCCAAGAACAAGTAAATGAACTTTATGAAACATACATATTCCGGTCAAGAACCCAGGATCAAGCGCAGCTCTTTGAGCATTTCCTGCGCAACCTCCGAAAGTTGTCCCCAAGCTGCAGCTTTGGTGAATTGAACGAGTCAATGATACGCGACCAGGTTGTGTTCGGTATAAGTCACGAAAGGTTGCGGGAGAATTGCCTGAAAGTGTAAGACCTTACGTAAGCCAAGACGGAAGAAATTTGCAAAGCCGCTGAAGTGGCCATTCAACAGAACGAGGCATGGGCTGAGGCCGAGAATTATGTCGCGCTGGTAAAGAAACGCCCGTATAAGTGCATGAAATGCAATCGGCTGCGTGAGCGAAGCAGGTGCCCAGCGTTTGGAAAGACGCGTTTTGTCTATGGAGATGCAAATCACTTTGCAGCGTCTTGCAAGAAAGACCTACAATAGGCGAAGTCGACAATGGGCCGGACACGTTCGACATCTTTGACATAAAAGCTTGCAGCGTGCGGAGCTCTACGGAGCTCTACAGACCAGGATGCAGTCTTGAAAGTGGACGCAGGCTCCCAAGCAAAGTTGCTGACATACTCGATCTATCGAAAGTGCAAGTGCAGCCACAGCTTGAAGCCAAGCAGCTACACTCTACGGTCATATAGCGGTGACGCTATCAAACACTTCGGTATTGCGACCTTGCCAGTTGCCATTGAGAATCAGTCCGGTCACTTCAACTTCTTCATAGTCAACAAAGGTAACCAGGCAAAACTCGGATTGTTTGTAAGTGAGACGCTGGGACTGGCCACGAGAACGATGGATGCAGTAGACGTCGCCCCTAATGGAGTATCGCGGGAATTTCCTCACCTGTTCCAAGGAACGGGCTGTGTAGAACGGCAGTATCGGATGTTATTACGCACTGGATAGGTGCCCGTAGTCCAGCCAGCACAACACGTGCCCTTGGCATTGCAAAAACCTCTGCGGGAGGAGCTGGACCTCATGTAACGGGCCGCATCATCACGAAAGTGACGGAACCAGCGGAATGGGTAAGCCCGCTTTTGATCGTACGTAAAAAAGGACCGCTCACTACAGGTATGTATTGATCCCAGGCATATCAATGCATGCCTGAAAGGCGAACCCACTCGACCCCTACACTGCTCCCAAGACGGTCTCGGAGGGCAACTCGCCAGCCGAGACGTTTGCGGTACGTTTTGCGGAACTTCAATCAACTTCACTGTGAATTTCGGCGTTAAGAAGCTGTTAAAGAAAGGGAGGTGTATCGGGTATCCTATGCATAAGTCGCACGTATCAGCTAATTTAGAGTGACGGACTGCGAATGCATGTGATGTCGAGGGCTACATATACTGGGGGTGTTTTCTGAATAAAGGGCATTTTGATTCTTGCATTCCGGCTGAATTATACATGTTCTTTAGCATAACCTGAGTTTCATCGTTACGTCGTACCATGAGATACCATTCGGAAGCCACGGTCGTTTCGACGTTCCTCGTTGGAGAATGTTAAAAATACTTGTGAGTGGGTACATGCGCTGTGCACAAAAGACTTGGTCGTACTCGTAATAGTTTGCTGAACGCCAAAGAATTACATTTGACGTGGGCAATTCCCTTGCCAACTGCGTTGCATAACAGCGATTCCTACAGTGGGTGGGATCCGCAGGATTTTTTTCCCTCTATAGTTCTGCCTAGTGGTGTTATAAGTGCCGTCTACAGTCGTCAACTTTCTCTACTGTTTAAGTGCATTGTATTTTTTGTTATTTATACTCACTTGCAGTGTAATTCTGGCCCTGCAATTTTTTTCTCGCAATTTCATAGTAACCCCCCTTACTTAATGTATTTGGGCCTCAAAGGTGCTTTTCACTAAATAAATGTAGAAATGTGCACAGTAAGCATAGCAAGGAGGTCAGACAGGGTGATGTGAGGGGGGAAGAGGTAGTACAACGGAAGGAAGACGGTGAAGCATGGTACCGCCTGGCGCATATAGTTTAGCAATGACCCGCGAGAATGAAGTGAAGGTGAGGAGGCCCAGGTCATGTTGTAAGAGCCTACCTCCTCGCTGCAATACTGGCAATGGCTACTAATTTTCGGGTAATAATATTTTCGTACAGCCGGATATAGCGGCGTGTTTGTCTGCTGCGGCCACCACAGATGCTCCTCCAGTCTTGAAAGTCCCTTCACCCGTGGGAGATGTGCGCAACGCTCCGTCATTTTTCGGAACCATCGTAACGGGTTTGGACGTTCGGGCATATCAGAGGACCGCTGCATCTGCAGCTTCGTTGGCACGGAGACCCTGATGGTATCGAGCCCATATCATTCCTTTTGACGTGATATCGCTGTCCCGGATACTGTGTCTCAAGATTCTGTTGGCCACTGGAAAGATATAAACCTTTCAAAGGGAACTCTTGAGTCCATTAGATACGGTAGACTGTTAACAAAGACAACAAAAGGTTCAGGTATGCACAAGCTAACAATGTTTCTCCCAGAAAGTCTACTTTGAGGTGCTGAGCCCCCATCCAGTTCCAGGAGAACAAGGACGTTAAACAGTGTAGTTACTTTTTGTAGCCCCAAGCTTTCCCTGAAATGCATTGTTGGTGCGGGGCAGGTGGTGCGGGGTGGAGGGGCGGCCACACTGCCACAGGAGTAACTTCTGTTCCGAGCGTGTGTTCCTTTTTTCATCCTGCTTTGTAGCCCTGTGCACACAATGCATTTGCAAGATATGTACAAGGAGCGGATTCTTTGGAAGCTCTTGCTCTGGCCATTTATATTAGTCACGCTAACACCTGTCACCCAAATACCCCTGCACCCAACCCCCCCCCCCTTTTTTTCTTCTTTCTTTTGTGTTTGTGTGTTCGCACGTGCTGCTCTTCTCTCCTCTCTTTCTGAGGACGGGGGAGAGTGTGCAAAGGCGTACATAAACGAACGCTGGAGAAGGCAGTTGCCGCCCTGACGAAGACAAGTCCGCTTGTCGAAACGTTGGCTCCCGCGACATTCCCTGTTTTAAATCGTACCTTGCGATTTGTTCATCGATTCAAGCATCCATCTTCCCCTGAGCTTCTCTTCTAGTTTGGATTTCCACCGTAAAAATATTATAAGGGGGAGCAAGAAATGTGAATGGTAAAGTGCAGAACACCAAGTCAAAAACCGCGTCTATTTGGTCTAAAACATCCTTGAGAACCGCTACAAGAGTGGTTTAGCAATCACACCAACGCATCAAATAGAACCCACGCTTAGGAACAAGACCCGACGGGCGCCGAAGCACAAATCATATGCTACGGACGCAAAAAACACTGCACCATCATCAATAAACACCTCTTTAACGATGTTGAACGCAAGAAACTGCAAATTATTTGTGCCGACAAAAGGAAGCGACTTACTCCAGCAGCGAACCGGCGTGTTTTTGAAAAGCGCGGCGAGGTGGGCGTAACAAGCGGCACAAGCGGCACATGACCGTGGAAGCACCCGGTGCAGCATCAACGTTTCTATGGAGACGGGGCGCCACAGAAAGGACGTCATAGAGAAATATGTGACACGTCGATGCAGCCCGCTGGAGGCTTGATAAGCTGCCTATCACTGAAGCGAAGTGTAAGCGGTCATTGCTACGCCATCTGGCGGGTGGTCGGACCCATTGCTCGGCCATGAAACGGCCTTTGTGGCCACTCTTTACGTAGTATGTCTCTCTATGGAAGAAGTATATTTGACCCAAGGTAGCAGATGCACCGAGCAAGTGCCATCAGATCTGCCGGGATGAGCTTGGCGTTTTCCTCCGGCGAACAAGTAGTCCTGAAAGGCCATTGCAGTCTGTCCCTGTCGTGGACATGCGGGCTGGCCAGGACGAGCACCTGACCCTGCGCCAGATGGTGTGTGCGACACTGACCAGTGGTCATGGTGCTCAGTCTGCTCGGGTCCGGCACAACCGACTCCTGATGGCACAGCCTAGCGACTTGGCCGAGTGCATCGTATTCATATGCGCTCCTAGCGAGCAGCTCAGGATCTGCTCGTGTCCGCGCGTACGGCTCAACGCTTTCCTGCTGCCAGCGTGCGCCGCCTCCAAGGTCGGCGATACTTCCAGAACAACCGACTGCTGAGGGCGTAGTCATGGTGCCAGATATGCTCCAGTCTGTCAAAACCATTCGGTGAGGGCGTGGCCTTCATGCTATGTCGGGTGCATCGCATTCAGATGCACTACTAGTGAGCAGCTCAGCATGTGCTCTTGTCTGTGCGTAAGGCTCAACGCTTTCCTGCGGCCAGCATGCGCCGCCTCGAAGGTCGGCGGTATTTCCAGCCCAACCGAGTGCTGAGGGCGTATTCGTGGTCCTGCACACGTTCCAGTCTGTCAAAACCACTTGGTGAGGGCATGGCCTTGATGCTACGTTGGGGGCATCGTATGCCGATGAGCTCATGTGCTAGAAGCTCAGGATCTGCTCGTGTAGTCGCGCACCGCTCATCGTGCGTTTTCCACTGTAAGCGTGCGACACCTACGATGTCGGCGGTACTGTGAGGGATGTTCAGTGGACTTCTAATAGAGTCGGAGTAGGCAAGGCGCGCTGGTTATTTGCATGACTCATGGCTTTTAGGAAAAGAAGTTGTGTTGTTTGGTCACTCGAAGTCTATATATTTGTTTCTTAATGTTGTCTATAAATGTTTTCTTGCCTCTGACTTGGGTGTCTGTGTGAATTCCCAAGAACTAGCACAGGAACAAGTGTTCCTGAGGTACTGTAGCCAAATATCAGCACCACAGTTTTACCTTGATTGACCATGCCAAGGCGCCAATATCTGCTGCGCGGAGTCTCGCCACAGCTGCGGAAATGACAGCACTTCTGCGATCTGTGTAATAAAAGATCCGCGTCGCTGGCTTGGCTACAGAATTTCCCTCTTCTTCGCTGCTAACACACTCTCAGGGAAGAAAAGGCGATCGAAAAAGTGCGTTACTTCCGGAACCGTTGCGAGAAAGCCGCCGCGACGCTATTCGAGAGCGTGTTAGACGACATTGGAGTGGGACGGATTATTGCGACGCTGAAGCTGCAATGAAACGTCGGCGTTGCCCGGATATGCAGTTGGAAGCCCATGAAAACGAGCTAAGCCATTTGTATATGCAGAGGCATTGACCAAAACGATCCGAGTCTGCTAATCACTCCACTGTTCGACTACAAACGAGATGACTAGCGATGAAAAAAAAAGAAGACATCACATACTTCAATATCTGGGTTTTTTATAGTTGCTTGTGATGCTGCAGAAGAATCTCGTGAAAACAGAGCCCCACAGAGAAAAATGTAGGTGAGGCTGTGAGCTTCGCAGTTTTCAGTCTGAGCGTTTCAGAATGGAGTTGCACGTAAGTTCCCTTTGTGGCAGTTCTCTATACTTGATCAGAGCAAACGCATAATGGGTGACATGAATGCATCCAAACGTTTAAGAAAATACAATCTTATATTCCCTACAGGCCAGTTACATAGGCCTTGTGAGAAAATCCTGCTTTGAAATTCGCCGAAACATTTAGAAACTCGATTTTGTGTACTTACAGTGTTGGTCGTAAGTCGTCATTCCAGATCTGAAAAGAAAAAATCACCTCATCAGATGAGGCGTTCATTAAGTAGAGTAAAATGGGCATTGGCGATTCATTGGCAGATCATTACAATGTATTGACATATGACTACTTCAGTGCAAAAAAAATATATAGGGGTGAGAAAAATCATTAGCACACTTTCCATTTCGTTCTTTATTTCTACTGATAAGAACAAATGACACAGCATTATAATAAGAATAATCAAAGTTCCGGTTATTTAAAGGCATTCTTGCCATTGCTAAAACGCCGTTGCTAATTAAACGAAAAACAATCATATTCTTTTATTAGATCGAAGAAGCCACTTCTTGATTTCAGGTCCGGCCATTCCAAATTGATTAAGCAAGGTATTGCAACCTCTGCTGTTAGTTCCGCCCTTAACAAGAGCTGCCCTCATCTTTTGTAGTAGAGCGTTGACAATCAAGTGAGAAGGCTGAGAGACGCGGGATATCCTATTTCCGTGATTTACCTGACCTGCGACAAGCTGCCTACGGAAATCGAAGGGGGGCCATCTGATGGTCACGCAATCACGGGAATCAAAAGGTCGGTCTTTACATCGTATGTCCACTCGTACTCACCCATACTAAGAAAGGTCGCATCGATGTTCAGGGTTAAGGTCGGCTTCTCTAACAAAAACACACTAAAAGAAATTTGCGCGGCTGTAAGCAAGAGCACGTGGAATCAAAGTTGTCGAGGCAGCCAGGACTGCAAGGGTTAACAATGTTTGGGCTTGAGTATGTCACGTAGTATATATGGCTTCGCGGTGAAATACAGTGCAAAGTGCGCTGCTGTATATCCTCTTTCTTGATCCAGATCCTTCTAGTGCACATCGAAGATCATTCCATTGATCTAAACTCAAGGGTGCTGACACGTTCTTGTTCGTGTCACGTACATGAAGTCGACAATGCTCGTATTCACGTGTTCCCGTCGACAAAAGAGGGGGTACTGAAGCTTTCGCAGATTAGTGCTCTCGATCACGGAGAAGTAGTAGGAGGAGTAGTAGTAGGCCTAGCAGAAGTAGTAGGTTGTCTACTTGCACACATACACACATATATATATATATATAAGAACGTGTCAGCACCTTTGATATATACATATATGTTATGACGTCTCGATAGCAACAAGGTTTATTAGGACCTGCCACTCGGCATCAAACCAGCCAAGGCCCACACATGATCATGATGATCCCGAGGCACTGCAGATGATTAACCACAGCGGGATGATAATGTACAGATGAGGAAGAAGTTCATAATAAGCGCCCACAATATATATATATATATATACATACTTCAAAGATAAATCCTTGGCAGCAGGTCAATCATATAATCAAAGGGTCACGTTGAAAAAAACATAACATTTATTACGACGTTTCGGCCGCGAAACCGGCCTTTTTCAAGCTTCTAATACAAATGGAACGCACAGAGCCTACATGACAGTAACGGGGAAACGAAAGGGAGTGAGCATGGCTGAAGTTGAAAGGGGGAAAAAGGAAAATGACGAAAGGAAAAAAAAGGGGAAGGGGCGGTGTATGAAATAGTGGTGGCGGCCTTGAAAGCCCAAGGATAAAAGGGGGTGTTTGACGTATACCGAAGTTAAATGAGGGAAGGTGGAGAAGGACCGGTTTCGGCGCCGCCGCTTTGAGTCACGGGAGCCGTGCATGTAGCCATCAGCTCAGCCCTCTGCTCAGGGCACAACACGCAGCTGCAAGAAGCGCGGCGCATGGAGGGCTAAAGAAAGCCAGATGTAGAAAAACTCAGAGCTGTGGCGGCGTATAGCAACACGAAAACTGCCTTGCGAAGTTAGAAGATAAAGGAGATATGGGGTGAGATAAGAGAAAGAAGGAGAAAAAAGGAGTAGAAAAAGAACGAAAGAAATAAAAGGAAGGGGAGGGGGCGGTGGGCGCGCGGACGCCTGTGTGAGGTGGAGCACAGAAACATTTGCAATACGATGACAGTAAGGTGCACAGTCACAAATACAAGCAAAACAGGCTCAGCTGAACAGCCAATACGGATAAAAGCGCGCAATAGAAATATACAGTAACAGGAGAAACAGAATACCATTGCAAGTATCTTACACAGCAATTATACATACGTATATGTATGGAAACATGCACTAATACACAGACGTATCTAAACACACATACATACACACACACTCAAACCATACATTATATATATATATATATATATATATATATATATATATATATATACATACATTATATATATATATATAACCATACATTATATATATATATAACCATACATTATATATATATATATATATATATATATATATATATATATATATATATATATATATATATATATATATAGGACTGTATATGCAAAAATAGCTTAGGTTGCCGCTAGTTTATAACAGAATTGACGATGCGCCTCTTAGAGAACGACGGTTTATTAAGTCAACGTTTCGGTCGGAGCCCGACCTTTTTCAAGACATGTAAACCACAGGCCAGTATGGCCTTAGATACACACTTTGCCTTGTAGTAAGGAGAGAAGAACAAGGGTGGGAAAGCGAATGAGTGGGTTGAAAATATACGGAAATATTAAAGTAAAAAAATAAAAATAATAATAAAGATTGCCGGCATCTTCACTGCAACAAAAGATGAACAAGTCACGCAAAGGGAACTCGCACACACACACACACACACACCACAGAGAGAGAGAGAGAGAGCGAAAGAAAAGAAGAAAAAAGAAGAAAAGAAGAAAAAGAGAAAGGGGCGAAAGTCGGGGAAACAGCGAGAAGGACGAGTGCCGCCCGCCGCGCCAGTGCTGTCCGAGTCCGTAGACATCTTTAAGAGCAATCCATCAATTAGGTATTGTAAACAGTGGCGCCGGCTCATATCTGGTGAAACTAACGACACTTTCCGTGGCGTACCTTATGCGGTTTGGATATTGCCTCTATGGTGCCACTGCCCAGCAATGCGCCCCAGGAGGGAAGAACCCTATATATATATATATATATATATATATATATATATATATATATATATATATATATATATATAATAATGTTTCAGGAATGTTAATTTGCCGACGGTCTCGTTAAGCCCGCCAGACATAGTGTTGAACTTGTGTATTAGGTACGATTCACATGCCTCCCTGTCGTAATGGGTCTGGAAGCCGGATCGCAGGATTGTGACTGAATTTGTCGAATTGGTGTCCAATGATATTTACGTGTTGTGAAATTGGAAGTTGCGGCAGTAATTTTACGTGGGCCCCTATGGTTATTAAAACGAACTCTGAAGGAGGTTTCCGTTTGTCCAATGTATTGTACACGACAGAATGTGCATTCTAAAAGGTAGACGACGTTGTGTGTGTCACAATTGACTTCACACTGAATTCTATAGCAAAAGGAAGACGCGCTGCTTTGCGCCACGTCAGTAGTGTTAATCACACGGCAGACATGCACCTCGCTTTGTGACACGGTGCGCAACCTTTGTTATTTTCGGGTGTCGTTGTGGATTACGTTACTCTGTCCCGTATATTTGCTGCCCGTCTGTAGGCTACACGAGGCGGTTCTGGAACGAGTTGCCGCATTTTCTCGCTCTGTAATAGGATGTTGTGATGTCTCCGCAAAATGGAATTAATGTTAAGTGCAGGAGATGAATAAGTTAGTATGAGATTGACAGGTGCGTTTTGTTTGACATGAGTGGTTCCTCGAATGAGGTCACCGCGCTCTTGTTGCCCGGCTTTTCTTATGGCATCATCAACGACCGACGAAGGATAGCTTTGGCACTTCAGGTCCACTCGTAGTTGCTCGCAGTTGGATGCGAAATGTTCTTCTTTAGGGCATATTCTTTTAAAGCGGAGGGTCTGACTATATGGAATGGAGGTCTTGCAGTGTTTTACGTGGGTGCTGTGGAAGTGCAACTAGTGGTGCCTATCGGTCGGTTTTTTGCAGACAGTTGTTAAAAGCTTGTTGGTAGTAAAGGTAATTGTCGTGTCTAGGAAATTTACTTCCGAAGCCGAATATGTAGAGGAAAATGAGATACTTTTATGGACGTTGTTATAATTTGATAGGAATTTTAACAATTCAGCTTCCTCGTGAGGCCAAATTAGGTACACATCATCGATGAACGTTTTGTAGAGGAGGAGCTTTAGTTCGCAGCCCTCGAGAAATTCGGATTCTAGTACGTCCATGAAGATGTTCGCATAGTTGTGGCCGATTTTCGTACCCATTGATGCGGCACTAACGTGGACAAAGTGTTTGCCATCGAATTCAAAGTTATTGAGTTCTAAAACCAGTTTTAAAAAAGTTTTCAATGTTTTCGCGTCTACTTTTTTGTCGAGTGAAGAATGTGCATAAGCGTGCACAACTGCCCTGATGCCGTCCGCGTGTGGAATGTTTGTGTACAGAGAACTTACGTCCATGGTGACGAGAAGGCTGACATCTGGCACGGAGAGCTCTAGCACTTCGGACAAAAAGTGGCTAGTGTCTTTGATGTACGAAGGAAATGTAGGCGGAATTTCCTTGATCAGCCCATCTACGTAGCTAGAAATATTTTCCGTGATGGTTCCAATTGCAGAAACGATAGGTCGACCCGGGTTATCTTTTTTATGTATTTTGGGGAGGAGGTAAAAACGCCCTGGAATAGGGTTTAATGGAATGAGTGCCTTCGCGGTTCTTTCACCTATCAGATTTTTCTTCACAAGATTACTGAGCATTGCGTGTACTTGATGTTCAAATTCCTCTGTAGGGTCGGCAGGGCACATCTTATAGAATTTGGTGTCGTTAAGCTGGCGCTGGGCTTCATCCAAATAATCCGCGGCATTGAGGACAAGAATTGCGCCCCCTTTGTCGACGGGCTTAATTACTATATCAGTACGAGAGCCAAGGTTTTTAAGTGCACGTTCTTCTCGTTTTGAAAGATTTTTGCGGAATGGTTTTGCTTACTAAACTCGCGTATAATGTCGTCTGTGATTGCCTTAATGTAAATGTCTAGGTACTTGTCGCGTTGAGGTGGGGGGGTCCAATGCCTAATAGATGGTAGTATAGGTCCTGTGTCTGATTCGCGAGGTTGCCGGTTGTGGTAGTAGTATTCGCGCCGTCTTAATTGCCTAGAGAAGTTGTCTAAATCTTCGTATAGCTGTAGTTCATTGATGTTTCCATTTGCCGGGC
>CM023484.1:139224912-139256484 GCA_013339685.2 Hyalomma asiaticum | reverse complement strand
AGCGAGAAAGGACCCGCATCGCAGAGTCGGAGATGCCATCTGCGAATTCGCACCTCCTAGTGCGAAAGGTTAGTGCGATGCTAAAATAGCCAGCAGGGGTTAATGGCGTGCATTCATAATAAAAAGCAGCATACAGGAACGGAGACGTGTCTTTTCTTTGGAAATCTTGTATTGTGCGCAGCTTTTTCAAAAGGTTAGTACCATTCAATGAGATCACTATGCACTATCATTCATCCAAGTGCGCCCACTTCACCCTAAGCTGAAAAGACGCCATGCTGTCATCTAGCGACAACTCCAGACATACGCCTTTCCGAATCCGGTTCAGTTCCGGCACATTTTCCCTGCGCAGTCCTTGTGTACTTTGTGCAAATTATGCGAAGAATCTAGAGCGCCGCTCTCGTACATGTTGTGGGAGAGTCCAATCATGGCAGCCAAGCGGGCGGTAACTGCTGAGGCTCTTGTGTCAAAGTGGGCCTTTCATCTGCGAAGCTCCAACCTAAAAACTCAAGAGTAGTAATATCCGCCGGCCCGAGAGTCCGCGATGAGGCAAAACGTCGAATGTCCACTTATGGGAAGCCTGATCCTGTGTCGTTAAATTTTGCCACATAACCAATAAAGCTGTTTCTATCGGTTGAACGGTGTAACTGAGGATATCGCTGGGACCCCCGCAGGGTGATATCACACTGCATGCATTGTGTTAAAGGGACGCCGCGCGCAACGCAACTCTTTCTAGTTGTCAAGTTAAATAGCTTTGAGAACTCGTAGGCGTTTCATAATGCTCACCTGATGACCAGTGCTGGCAAAGCAGTTCCGTTGCACCGTCTTTTACTTTATCTTTTGTAGTTCTTGGTCTTCACTCATAAACATTTCTTACGATTTCCTTTAATTATATCGCGCTTTGTTTCAATATTTCGTAACCATATGCGATACTTTTAATGTCGCAGCGCACCTAATGTTGCTGCTGTGTCTCACGTAATGTTATCTCTAATTTCATTCATATTTTTGGATGAAAAGCACTGAAACTTGCGTTTCCGTTCATTTTGCGTCCAACCCATATTCCTGTATTCTTAAACAGATGCTGTCGAGTAACGTAACGCGTGTAATAAGCCAGAACTTAGTGCAGGGCTCATCTTTTAGGCAAAAAACAGTTAAATGTACAGCAACAAAAATCGCACTTCCGCAAAAGTTGGACCTATGCTATCAAAACATGGAGAAAAATGAAATATTCAGAAGTTATACTCACTTGCAGTTGCTTATGCAGTCTCCGATAGAGGGGAAATTGTTTTGGTTACCACCACATCCCTTGTATAAGATTTCCTCACACCGATCTGCTTTCTGGTTGTAGTAGAAACTCCGTTCAAAGCACGTTATATTATGTTCATTCTCCTCACATGACCATTTAACAAATTGGTTTTTTCTCCCCTCAGCACACGTCGGCTCTTCGAGGCCACCTGCGAATCGAAAGGATACACTCGTACCGATGTTTCCGTGTTAAAATTGTAATCAAAATGCAGAGCAGGTTCAGGTAAGCACCTGAGCACAGAAAGATAGACAGAAAGAACATTATGTCCTGAGGAACGCTACCGCTCCAGGCGGTACAGCAGCGGGCCGCTCCCACGTCGAGAGGGGTAGGCCGATCCTCATCGCCGCGTCGCGGGGGCTCTGGGCAGCCCTGAGTTAATGTAGTTCAGGGCTCCTTAGCATGAAGCTCTATTACTCTTCGGTTGCAAGTAGAGAACCCTGTAATAAGGCGCACTCCCAGTGCATGTGGTCTAACGCACAAGTGGTACCACAATATGGGCATGTTGGTTCAAGGCCTTCAATGAACTGGGTGTGGAAATGAAGACTAGGGTATGCCCTCGTATTAAGCTTGCGTAGGGTGGATGTCCGTGCCCTAGAGAGTTTCTGGTGAGGATGGGGAAGGCTCTTCTGCCCAAATGATAACGCTTCGTGATCTCATTAAAAGAGAGCGGAATGTCCCCAGAAACCGCAAAATCAGAGTCCGAAGATCCCCCAGACTTCCCAGTGCCGTGGGCAAGCTCGTGTGCTCGGGCGTGAGCCGTCTCGTTCAGGTTGGCCTTGGAGGCAATATGTGATCCTGATAATCCGGAAACCCGATAATGGTGTGAGGAGAAATATCCCTGTGTATTAAGTGAATTTACTTCAGCTTATATCGATCCGGACAAGGCCATTACCGCAGCTCGTGAGTCGGCGTCGATATGCTGCTTTGAATTGTCCAGGAAGCTAAGGGTGACAGCTACCTCCTAAGCCATAGTGGGAGTGGCTTCCTTATAAAGGCAGAGTGGAGAACTGATAATTTGTGGGCGACCGTGACGGCCGAGAAGTTGGCCGATCAACCGTACTGTGCACCGTCTACGAAGCATGTAGACCCCGCGTATGCATGGGCGTTTTTGAGCCGGGCTTCACCCGTGGCTCTCCGCCGCCCAACATTGGGCTGCCGGTGCACATTGCGGGGAAAAGGAGAGACAATAATGTGAGCCCTTTGTTCGCTAGTGAGATAATGTTTGCGTTCCTCTTCTCAAGCGGGACTACACCCTAGGACGGCCAGGATGCTTCTGCCTGCGTCCGAGGATGACAGCCTGCCCTTCTGAATTGTATGCTGTGCCTCGATTATCTCTTCCAGCGTGTCGTGAACACCCACTTCCGTGAGCTGTTCCGTACTAATACTCGAAGGGACCCCTAGCACTTTCCTTATACTCCAAGGGATCAGGACAATGAGCTGTCTTTTCATGATCCTGCCAGCTATCCATGGCAGCAACCTTCGTAACGTGGCGCATTAATAAAGCTTGGAACAACCTTAGTAAATTCTCCTCCGTGAGACCACCGCGAGGATCGGACACCCTAGCGATAAGACAAACCATGCTTTCCGTGTAGCTGTGATCTTGTTTATGGTATGCCCATTATTGCCATTAGCCTCTATAATCATGCCAACAACTCTGATGACCTCTACGCTAGGGACGCGATTGCCTGAGTTGGTGCGAAGCCTGATATTTACGTCCACAAGGGAGATCCAAACCGTAGATTTGACACCGCTTCTCTTTGGTATATACAGCAAAAGATATCACTTGTTCGGAGAAATTCAGAGTCCGATTCTCCAATAGAAAGCTTCGGTGGAATCTACAGTCGGTTGTAGTGTCTCTACTAGTCTACCCTCGCATGCACCCGTGCAGCAGATGGCGATGTCATCGGCGTAAAGGGTATTACATATGCCTTCTGCCTGCGACAGCCTCTTCTAGAGCTCACAAACAGCAATGCTAATTTAAAGAAGTCAAACCACCGAATCTTCAGGCGTACCTTTCGAGCCAACGTTGAGTGGTTCTGATTAGATTTATCGTGATCATGGCCATTCTGCTTTTGAGGAAGGAGCCGATGAATTCAAGGAATCTATCTCCCAAGCCAGGACACGAGATCGAGTTGAGAATATGCTTGTGAGAGATTGTCAGAGGCCTTTTCCAGGTCATGTCCCCCGATTGGCCTGACATCTCTCGTGTGAACGCCGATAATCTGATGCTTGATCAACTTCATGGCGTCCTGGATAGAGAGTGCCGACCGGAAGCCAAATATGTACGGAAAGAGATTGTGATCTTCAATGTGTTTCGAAATGTCGTTGTTAATGACGTGTTCGGCCATTTTCCCCAGACAAGATATTAGCGATATAAGCGAGAGATTGAAGAAACCTGGAGGGCATCCAGTTTCGGGATAAGGATGACTGACGCCAAATTGGACGATTACAGGACGGTCCCATTTCTTACACCATGCTACTGTCATCCGTTTTTAAGGAATTATTGTCCAGATTACTAAGAAGTTTAATATAAATCCCGTCCGGGCCCGAGGCCCAACGTCATTTCTATCCTATGAGGGCCTGGCTAATATCAACTCTGCCGGGATGTTCGTCTAGAAACTTCGGGTGTGAATCCTCCTAAGGATAGTCAGCATCGCGTGAGAAATATATCACGGATATTTCCTCGAGTAATTCGCGTATTTATTTTCTGAGCATTACTGTTTGGCCAGATGGAGGATTTTGTCGATTGCACCTCTCTGGTTTCAAGTTTCTTTCATTGAGCAGGTGCTTGAGTAAGTTCCACTTTATTTCCGTCCACATCTGGCCATCGACCGAGCTATAAACCTCGTCCCATGGCTGCTTAGAGACCGTCTGTCAGTGTTCTTCACTCGCGCGGTTCAGCTCAGCGATCTTTTTGCAGAGCCCAAAAATTGAGATTATTCCCTTTCTACCTAAGGAGAAGGGCGCTTTAAGCTTCGAGCAAGTCCGCTAGAGGGCTGTAGAGACTGTCGCCGAAGCCACATCCTCTTGGAGCTGTGCTATCCAGCGGTTGAACGACACCGGTGACTGTCTGTCTTCATCACTCTACTCCCTGATTTTGTTGAAAAGGTCCCAATCCGTGAACTTAAATTCCCCATTGGGCTTGCTCTGTACTTTCACCGACGCTGGCAAGAATGTAGTGATCATTACCGAAACATTTGTCAAGGTTTTTCCCAGTGTAGTCCAGGGATGTGTCTGTGGAGCATGAATTGCCAGTTTTGGTTGGGAAGGAAGGATCAGTGCTGAAAGTGAGGTTGTGGACCGAAGCAACCTGCTATATATCTCTACCCTTTGCGTTAGTGTGATAAGTTTCTCACTTCTGATGCGGGACAATAAAGTCCCCGGAAATTATGAATGGAGCCCTGCCCGCATTCCTGACTGCTTTGAATATGAACGACGTGAAGCAGAGTCTCATGTCCCTATAAGTACTGTAAATGTTGAGAGTGAACGAGCTGCTCCTATCCTGCCCGCATAACACGACTTCGATTAACAAATGCGCTCGTCTTATTTATTTCTCTTATTTATTGTTACCCTCAGGGCCGGAAGCATTAAAGAGGGCAGTGGTTACAGTAGAAAAAGTAGAACGTTTCAGTACAAAGTCATCTGAGTATACATTATAGCTCTCAATACAAAATGAAAAGGCGGTAACAGAACAGCTGTTAAACAGAATGTGCTGCTATACAAATATGTAGGAGAAAAAAGGCTTCGGTTACAGTGTGGACTTGATGATACAGTTTTAGGTAAAGCCGCTAGAAGTAAGCGGTTGTCATCAATTGATGCGGTATCTCTAGGAACGTGGTCCCATTCCTTGGATGAGCAAGGAAGGAACGACTGAAAGTTCTTGTGTCACATGATTCAAACCCAGACGAAAGTGGTGGATCTCTAACCGGCCGACCTGGTGACCCATTGCCGACCGTTGAATGAAACCCTCTCATGTCGCTATTGAATTGCTTATGCTCTTACTTCAGGTATTCCAGTCCCACATTTCGTAAGGGCTTGGATAGGGCTCTCTTTGCGGGGCGCCCGGATGCAGGCGCTTTGACGGGATCTCAATGGGCACACCTGTACTCGCGGATGGCGCAGGCGACTGGAAAGTCGGAGACGAGCCCGCCAACTTTAGTGCATCTACCTCTGCTTTAAGACGGTCAAATGCGCTCCTTAGCAAAGCGATTTCGTCAGCGATTTCGATATTCGGGCAGTGGTGATACGTCCCTCATTACCGTAGGTGGCGTCATTTGACACAGTCGGCGTGGCACCTTTAGCAGAACGACAGGTATTGCCTTGGATCATGAATGCCTCTGGAGCGGGAGCTCCGGCTTCTTGACGAAGAGCGTAGGGCTGTTTGGGCGATGCGCCATTTCGACAAGGATCTGCTGCAGCTCCGGGCTTGGTTGACGACGGTCGTCGCAGGCCACTTGGCGCGCTGACGTTCGCATCTTCCTCTGCGAACCCCATATGGTATTTGGAATCGCCGGTTGCACGGCTTGTCCGCTGTAGGATGAGGCCCTCACTAGAGGGCGCACTCGGGGGCGCATGCGTGATCCTCAGACTGGGAAAGCTCCCCGAAACTTCTGCAAATCACGTCTTAGGGCGCCGGGCATACGTCGGCCCGTTGGCGTAGCCTCCCGCATGGGTAGCATGTATCCGTTTGTCGATGGTAAAGCGTACAATATACTTGGCCCACACACCTCGTAGTTGGGTACCTTTCGGCCATTGAAGAGAACGATGACCATTGCACTGGCCTTGATGTGTTATACCACCTGTGCTTTGGGGTTTCTTGGTTGTTCCACATGCTGCTTAGCTGCTCTTTACTAAAGCCCAGGTCGACGCCTCTGCCCACAGCTTTACATGTGTTGCCTGGCGCGGCTAAGAGCTGAGCTCATCGCTGTCCATCCCGAGTGTGATTGCTTCGTACCTAGAATACGCTCAGGTGTTGTTTTCTGCCGGCGCACTCACGACGAGAACGTTCTGCATATGGTCTGGACACACAATGTCGTCGGCTATCTCGGACACGCGGAGTTGCTCTGCCAACGCCAGAGCATGGGCCACCTTGATACTTTACATTCCCGATATTGAGGCCACCGCAGGGTCTAGCGATGCTTCTGTAGTGCTCCCTCGGTAGACGGGGGAGACACGATGCGGCGGCGAGACCCTTCTTCACACCGGAGAGGGCACAGCCTCCGCCGGAAACGCCGCCACGTTGTGCCGAACATGCGTGCCCGCCTTTTGCAGGCGCACCGCCTTCCTTGAGCTTCAAAATGACCATGGTACACCCGGATTTAAGGCATTCACATTCTTCAGGAGTAGTCTCCTCCCCATCAACTGGAGCTCGCATACGCACATTATGACGGAAAAACACAGCCGTGCGGCAGGATAGTTCGCTCGGCAGAACTTTCGGCGGGCAAATAGACCTGGATGGTTAGGCATAGCGCCCGTTCGGCGTGCTTTCTTATAGAGGTTCCAAAAATTCGCTAATAAGATGCTCACCGAGAAAAGACGGTATTAGCGAAGTCTTCACAAAAAAACTGTATCGAATGACATAAAGGGCAGCCTAACCGAAAATATTTAAAGCAGCGGGAACCGAAGTTTGCGCATCCGTACTAGTCAGTGCCCTCTGACGGTTTTCAGACACAGGAAGGGAAGACATATTTCCCAGATCTTATGAGCGAGTCCCGGTTATACTATATGAACAGTCTTAAAATTCAAAATTTGTAACATTCCAGCAAAATATCTTTAGCGGTGTAAGGATTACTTTATTATACACGCGCCGCTACAGCGAGACGTCACCGATGGCAACATTGCCTTGTGCAATCTAAAAAGGTGCTCTGACACTTTCCACAAGAATATAAAATATGACACACGTTTCTCTAACTGCTCGAATTTTGTAACTCGCGTAAAATGATGACATCGCCATTCTGATGGTTAAAGACGGTCGTCAAGATTTTTGAGGATAACGGCCGAGAGAGGATTAACACGAACTCTTCAGACGAGGGAAGAGCAAAGCTTTTAAGTTTCACGCTATAGAGGAGAGAAAACTGGAAGGGGATAACTGTAAACGCGGCGCTAATCATCACACATCCCGCGAACTATGCGGGAGTCAGTTCTAAACAATATATACATAGTGCGGCTATGCTACCACACGAAAATATCGAGCACATACACTTCTTGAATGGAACGGAATCCACACACAGTTTCGATAATTGTCCTCAAGCATAGTATGATGGACGGCGTGAGCGAGGGCAGTAGTGACACGGCTGGTGTGGCTGAAATGGTCGCTTGCACATGAATGCGCTAGCGTGTGCGGCGCCGTTGAGTAGAACGAATGGCCGCAACTCTGGAGGCTCAGGGCCAGGCCAGACCTACGCAGCCATCACCGGGTGGGCCTCGATCACGAACCTACCCCCAGCTACAGCACCCTGGCAGGAGCCGCTCAGCAGTCTCACCTTTGGACCGGGCGGGCACGTCCTGGTCCAACGCCCGTCTCAGGATCGACGGCCGGAGGTCTTCTGGAGCGGTGTACCACTTTATCTGCCTTCGTGATATCACACCGCGAGTCTCTCACAGCTCTGCACATAGCACGGCCCTTGTCTATTTCTTCTTTTCCTTCGTTGTTTTCATACCGCCTCCATGCCACCTGCCCTCCGCTCGTCTTCTTCACTTCCGGTTTAACACTATATTGAGGCTTATAAGTCCCTGATCTGCACAGATCATGCCTAACACAGAGCACTTGCGTGTCCTTTCCTCGTAGCCATCCATTTCCGACAAAACTCTTACAGACAGCCTCACGTCCTTCATTATTGGATGTTCTCTTTATAATATGGTAGCCAGCTAAGTGCAGTTTACTTTCTGAAGGCTATGCTGCGAAACATTGAGGCCGAAATTTCAATTTAGCTTGAAGCAGCCCTTTTACAGTGTAAGCTTTTATATCTCAACAACGTCCGTTTTGAGCGCCGTAGTTGTCCGCCGCCGCCACCGCCGCCGCTGCCACCTGTGCCCGTAACCACTAGCGCCCCTCTGAAGAACAGCAAAGCTGCTGCCATATATTGGCGCTGATTTTCTCTGCAAAGTCTCCCAGATTGGCGCGCTTCTGAGCCATTTCGGAGGCTATGTGTTTTTACCAAGCGCCGTCTCGTGAAGAAGTTTTGTGGTATCGTGCCATGCGTCACGCGAAAGGTGACATGCGCAGCCCCGACAGCAACCTGACTTTGCTCTTCGATATACCTGATGGTGCCCCCTCGTAAGGTGCGGACCCCTCCTGAAGAAGCGAATCGCAGAGCTACGCGCGCGGCTGCAGCAAGGCAACGTCATGCACAACAGACCGCTGTGCAAAGAGAAGCCCAAACCGCAGAGTTATGGCGCAGGGGCTACCTACCACCTGTACTTGCACTTGTTTCCCGAGGCGTTTACAATAGCCTCTAAGAAGGTCGCTCCTCCAGCTCACGCAGTCACTGTCCTGCGATCCCGCGCTGGCCTGGCTCTTTTTTTAGTACCAAAGCTGGTATTCTAGCCTAAGTTTATCCTGTCGCGAAATGTGCGTGTGCTGTCGCGAAATATCACCTTGAAATGACCTTGCCTAGCAACCAAATGGCGCTACATCTACTACCATAAACTTGTATGGCTTCGACATCCTGGTATATTACGTAATATGACGTTAGAACGACACTTCACCGGAAGATAAAAATGAACACAAAGTACACGAAGATGACGATGATGATGAAGAAGAAATATATTAATATTGCTAAAGAAGGTCATGATCAGGATGACGACGTAGATTGTGAACATTATGATGGTAATGACGATGAAGGAGAAGCATATGATTACGGTAATGCTTAAGATCATAATGACAATCATTAGGATGACGACGATGATCATTATGATGAAATAGAAAAAGAAGATGAGGATGTACATGATGATGAAGGAAATGTTGCAGATAATGATGGTAAATTCATCCAACGCAACGTCACAAGAGATCTTCCTGCCAACGTCCCGTATCTCAGTGCCACGTGCCACGTTCTCGCAAGACAGATGCACCTTTCGGGGACATCGGCGATTAGTTCGGGCGAATTCCACCACGTGCTGCATGAGCTTTATCTTTTCCAATCTCGCACGAAGCCGAGCGCTATTTCACCACGAAACCTAAAATAAAACCTAAAAAAAAAGCCAAGAACTTGGTTCGCTGTCGTTTGTTGTTCGCGGCGATAAAGTTAGACCAGCGAGCCGTGCTAATGTGCCTGCAGTCATTGCCCGATTCTTTGGCTTGTTCATTTTAAAACGTGAATGAAATAAAGAGGACAAGAGAAGATGTGCCTCGTCTTATCGAGATTTGAAAGGGCAGCCGAACGTTTTTTTTTTGTTCATTTCCTTTTGGCCCAGTCGAAAGACTCGGTCGATCGTACATCTTGACGGCGTTGCTGCGCGTGCTTCAGCTAAGTTGCGCTACCCTATAAAAGAATCGACGTGCGGTTATGGGAATGCAGTTAACTCAGTATTATTTACTCTCATCATAACCACTTCAGGCTCTTTTTTTAACTGGCCTCAGGTGAATAATAATGTTAATAATTAGGCAATGTTTAAACGGCTGCTTTAAGTCAATATGCTTAATGACGAAGTTGGAAAGCATGTTAGTGTCCAATTAATTTATTTCCATAGTAATAAGTACGCTGGTTGTGCTATTCCCGAGATTCTACTTTCGTAGAATCCTGGGAATAATGCCGAAGTGGAATCCCGGGAACCATTGGGAAAAGTACACCGTGACTTGCGCTTCCGCGCAGCGCTATTCGCACCCTCGGAACTGCGAAGAACGAAACGCTGATGATGCATGCAGGCACGGCCGGAGGAAGAGGGTGAGAGGTGTGGCCAGCCTTTATCAATTTCTCTTATGACCTTATGAGCACGGTCTCTCTTGAGCATATTGCGTTCCATGCAGCTGTTTCACGTTGGCTAGGTAAATAATTTATTTATTATTATTTATTATCCAAAGGCTATTTTAAAAATAGTCAAAGGTGGTCTAAGCGACCGTGAGTAAAGCTGTTTGTTACACCCCCTAACGCACCAGTGTATTTTTTAAAGGGTGGCGCAAGTTAGATGAGACACCCTGTACTGATCAGCCGCATGAGAGCACTTTGCGATGTTTTGAGTGGTAGGCTATTTAAGGTTAACCGTCGGGTTGCATTTCTTCCAGGTGTATTTGGCGCTGTTTACTGCCAAACCAGTCAGTCTTATCTGGCTACACAGGAAGTGGCGACACTTTTGAATGCGAGCCATTCTGTGTTTGTTTTAATGCGAGCCGCTAGCTTTTCTGTGTTTGTGCGATAAATGTGTATGTAATATTTATGATCTGCCCGCTGGGATAGCATGCGAGGCGCTCATTTGAGCTGAGGTCTCCGCGTTCATTAAAGTGAAAGTCTGAGCGTTCGTCGCTTGTGATCACAAAACTGCCTCAGATTCCAGGAAAGGTATGCGGGCAGTCTGCATATATATGCTGATTTTCTCATAAGCTCCACTGTTCGTCCAGGGCATCGGTTGACCCTCGATTAAGACAGACCACCCAACGACGTTGCCGGCGGCGGGACTGCGGTGGCCAAAGAGGAGACGCTACTCACACCCTGTACGACTGCTTAAAATTGTACCCACAGACAAGCATTGATTGCCTCTGTAGCGCGCCTTGCCAATGTCGTGTACAGAAGTAATCGAAATGAGGGTGAGGAAGCCACTGAATAGGCTTAAAGGAAACACAAGCGGCTGTGACAACTGTGCCCCGTGACACGCAACGGTGGCAGACTGCAACTGCCTGGCTGTCTGTGTTAGTTGGTATGTTAGTCCTGAACTTCTCTTTCTCTTTCATCTCTTCCTTTCCATCCTTCCATCCCGTTCTCCGTGTGTTCGGTAGCATGACGCCTGTCCTGAACTGCATAACCGGCACTTCAAGGAAAAATTTTATGAATCACTATGAGAGCAAGAGGATCGCAAGAGAGACATTATTCTACCGTGATGACTACGCACACTTCGAAAAGAGCGTAAGAAAATTGCCAACTTAGGGTTATTGCTTATCAGTAAGGAAGATAATGAATACGACCATTGTAGCGCACACCTGTGCAATAAGCGTGTGAAGCGCACCTGAAACTGCCAATTAATTTCTACCATGTGTGAACTGAGAGTATTCCTTGCTCTTCGATTCAGTTGAAAAATTACCCGAGCAATGCCCCACTTAAGCTACCAGAGCTCTTTATTAAATATGCGAAAATAGTTTGGATATTTCTCTCCCATATAAATTTCGCCAGAAAGGTTATTCACAATGGGTGTCAGTCAATAGACAGAATAGAACATCGTGGCTTTACTACTTATGTCACTATTCTTCTGAAGCCAAGCTTCGTTTTTGTAACAATCATGCATCATTGGGCGAACCAAGATAACAAACAAGTGGTACGTCCTACTCAGTGTTCTCGAATTTGATGAAATTTATTCCACGCGTTGGTTTCCGGCACAAAAAAATGACTTTTAAGTGCGTGTTGTACAACGCAAGAATTGCTTGTTAAAAAAAAATATTGCAATTTCAGTTCTAAAAAGCCTTTATAGTGAACTGCAGTGTTTGAATATAGCGCAATATGAAAATCAGAGTGTGCAAAATTTTGATTTTTGTCACCTTTTAGTGAAGAGTCGGTACGCTAACTGATGCAATGTCTGAAATCGATAAGAATGTTTTGTTTGCTATGAAAGAAATGAAATGCTACCTTATGAGCATATAGTCAAACATGGCTATGGGAGGAAATTGATTAAAAAATTCACAAGCTTGGTAAACGTAAGTACATATAAACGAAGAATTTTTTCCTGCAGACAAACGAGCAGTGGAAAAATGAAACTCTGCGCACTTTAAGTTTTATAATATGCACTGTCATGCGCAATTATTTTGGTTGTCTTGTAAAATTTCGCTATATTTTGAAATTTCAGGTAAAAGTAAGTGTTTTGCTGAGGATGTCATAATTAGGAAACAGATTATTAAGAAAGGCTACTTGAATTGCTGTGCGAATCTCCAAGGTTGTAGTCGAAGGGATTTTCTACCATTGTGCATAAAGAAACGTTGCATTATTTTAATTTCTAGAAACTTACAAGGTATCAAGTATGACTTACTGGGTCTAGTGGGCGCGCTACCTATCATGGGCTGCTAATTCGAGAGTAATTGTGCCCACCACAATCTCCAAGCTTTTAGAAATCGATAAAGCTGCATAGTGAGTGCGGCTTTTTCCCGCGATCGGGTGCTCAGTGAAGAAGAGATGCGGCGGCGGGCGTTTAGCTTAATCAGCGCTGATGCGATTTCGGGCAGCACCGCGTGCGTGCGATAACTTTCCTCAGAGGGTGAGCGAAAGGGACAACGCAGCATGGTAGCAAGCTGAACGAAAAGCTCTGCATGTTTGGTTTTTCTAACGCCTCTGGTAAACTATAGGCGAGACCAGAGGTGGTGGTTGCCAGTGGCATAGCCAGAAATATTGTACGGTAGGGGGGGGGGGGGGGGGCTGAGGGTGGCGGACGGGAGTTTGCGGAGCATCAACTCGAACATATCACCCACATATATATATATATATATATATATATATATATATGTGTGTGTGTGTGTGTGTGTGTGTGTGTGTGTGTGTGTGTGTGTGTGTGTGTGTGTGTGTGTGTGTGTGTGTGTAGGACTTGTAAAAGTATCACGCAGGCCTCGGTACTGCACTGTAGGAAGATATTTGAGACACGACGTACGTTGTAGCGCGGTTTGATCCGACTTTTCGGGCGTGGGACATGCCTTCCTCTAGGGATAAGAAGCATAAGAAATCGCGTATTATTGTATGCCAAAGAATTGACACCCCTAAACAAGTGTTCAAGTCTAATGAACAAAGTAATTCCGCATCAGCACAAAGAAGTTCTCTTTTTTTTTCATTGGCCAAAACAGCCCTGGCACTGTGTGATATCAATGTTTACAAGTTTTCTGCAAGTGAAGTAGCTTAATGGGATACACGTGTACATGGAGTTAACAATACAATTAGAATCAGCGTTTTCCTGTAGAGGCAGTAACACCAGTCACCTTGTGAAAAAATATGCGTTCAGGATGACACAGGTAGAAAAAATGCCAAAACATAAAGGTAAAGTGACGTCACTGAAGTACCTTAAAATATAAATAACGAGTACAGTATGAGGGTGCTTATAAAGCTTTGTCCTTTCCCGCTATCAGCATTCTCAGCAGAACACAATTCAAGAAGACTATTGTCATTGTCATCATACGCGGTTATGATAAATATGCACTACGAAGATTAATTACGCAGACGAAAGGCATGTCTATGTGCCTGCATCCTTACCACGTGCCAGAGTGCTGAGCTTGAATATCGGGTGAGGGTCCCGGAGCTCGCAATCACATTTTAAATGAAAACCTGATTCGAGAATGCTTGCTTTCATTTGGTCAAAGAAGTGGCCTGGCATGCGTACATGTAGAGATAACGGCAGGCTGGGGAAGGTACATACAGGTGATTTCTGGTTATATCAAAAACGTATTCTAAAAAGAGTTTCTGTTCGATCAATTTACCGCTTTCGACAGGCACTGTATTTCAGCATGTACACGACATTGTAGGTGTCACAGTCAAATTTTCCTGGAATCTTTATACTTAAAGTGATTTTTCAAAAGGAGTTGGTAAGCTGAGTTTGTGTGTTGAACTTGTACTCAGTTCGCACCTTCTCCTTCCTCCTACTTCTTCATCTCCCTCGTGGAGCTGAGCTCCCCCAGCTGACGTTGCCGCTACGAAGTAGGATGAGTAGGTCTTCTCCCTCCTGGGTGCCAGTCGTTGTGTTGTCTCTACTTAAAGGACGGAGACCAGCCTTTTTTTCATAGAAGCACCACTTGACTTTTATATAAGAGACAGTACACACATTTACAGGCAGTAGCCACGGTCGGTAGGACTTACGTGGAACCATCGCTTCCATTCAGCAGAGCCGACCAGTGCATAGCACCGCTTCTGCGACCAGAACCACCACCCATACTCGTACTATATGTCCTCTCTAGCACTATCCGCTGCCTAGCCTCGGTTGGTAGGACTTAGGCAGAACGATCGCTTCCATTCGGCAGAGCCGACCAGTGCATAGCACTGCTCCTGCGACTAGAACCACCACCCCGACTCGTGCTAGATGTCCTCTCTAGCACTATCCGCTCCTTCCTCACCAACCTTCAGCCTTCGAACCTTCTGATCACCTCTCTTCCAACCTCCCTGGCAGGGATGAGGGGCCACCTCATCAACACTGGTTGCTGCGCCCCTGAATCCCAGACAGCGAATCACGAGAGTTTTCACACTAGGCACTCCTCCTGTGTCCCACTGTACCTTTACTGCACACTTGGCGGAGGAGAGAGAGGTCAGTGCCGAACACCTTGCAACATACAGACACCACAAAAACTGAACCCCACATACCAACTATCACACGGAAAGTGACATGGAAACCTACAGAAACAACCGTCCACACTGGAAGCAAAAAGAGCATACACCAATGAAACATCCCGCTGACTTCAACCCGTGAACAATAACCTTGGCCTCCACTCTTCCCCTCGCTCGCACATTCTTTTAACAAAGACACTCCATGGGCTGGGATGGTGCCAAATCCCATCTGATGGTGCCAAACCCCAGCCAGGGTGGTCTAAGATGGTGCCAAACCCCATTTTAACCAGCTGGTGACTACAGACATTCCTCGACAGGCTATCCGTCTCCCTGGGACTGCCAAAGGGCTCTCAAGTCAGCAAATGAGTTCTGCGTAAACCCGCAAGGTGGAGTAATGTTTATGAAAGGGAAAATTAGCATACAACCGTTTCGTAGCACAAGGCTACGAAACAGGTGGATGTAGCACAAGCCTTGTACCACAAAACGGGTGGACGCTAATTTTCCCTTTCCTAAACTTTACTCCACCTTGCGGGCTTCCGCAGAACTCATTTGCTATATTCATGTCCCTCTTGACAACAGTGGTTGCGGCTGGAGGACGACGCGGTAATTCCCTGCTTCTTTGTGATACAGGTTGGTGACAGCCAGTTCATTTCAAGGACGATCACCTATCAGCCGGTCGCCGAGGTTCATTCATTTGCTCACTGATCGCAACTGCAGTCACTACCTAGCCTGGGAGACCTGCGTCATCGGCGCTGGGCCAGCGTTGTCACCGACGGAACGGACGTCACTGAACTGCTTGGCTCGCCACCGCTAGGCGCCTTGGTCATACATGAGGATTCCCTCTAGTGCAGCCTCGTCATTTTGACAGCAGTGGTTGCAGCTAGAGGGCGACACAGTAATGTCCTGCTTCTTTGTGGTACAGGTTGGTTCCATTACTTATGGTTTTTTTCTTGCCGCTCTCACTGCTGCCAGCAGTTGTTTTTGAGTTTTTCTTTGCAGTTTTAACGTAGTCTTCACTGGCGTGTTTTTAGTGTTTGCTAGTGTTTCTGCTGATATTGGAAGTGTTATTAGCATTGCATCATGCCAACCACGCCAGAGCTTTCTAGGGAAATCGAGCTACTTCGTGCTGACCTTGCAGAAATGAAGGAGAGCTTGCAAATGTACAGCCAGCTCTACGAGGCCCCGCCACGGTGGTCTAGTGGCTAAGGTACTCGGCTGCTGATCCGAGGGTCGCGGGATCGAATCCCGGCCGCGGCGGCTGCATTTCGATGGAGGCGAAATGTTGAGGCCCGTGTGCTGTGCGATGTCAGTGCACGTTAAAGAACCCCAGGTGGTCGAAATTTCCGGAGACCTCCACTACGGCGTCTCTCATAATCAGAGCTGGTTTTGGGACGTAAAACCCCACAAAGCAAAGCAAAGCAAAGGAGCTCTACGAGTCCGTTAAGAGTAGGAATGAAGAATTGGTCAGAGAAAACAAACAGCTCAGGGACTACTATAAACATCTAGATAATCGGCTGGCTGCCTTGTAGCAATACTCACGCTTAAATAATATCGAGATAAAAGGCATTCCTAACACATAACGTGAAAACTCTCTGGCTGTTGTGCAGGCAATTGGCGAAAAAGTTGGGTACCCCGCTGAACCCAAGGACATCGATGTCGTCCACCGTGTCCCGGCAAAAAACGGATCAAACATTATTGCGATGTACTGCTCCAGGGCAAAGAAAACCGAATTTGCTTCCAAAGCGCGGAAAGCACTAATTGCGACAGGTGTCATTGGCTTTCGCAAAGACAAGGACAGACCCGTGTTTGTTAATGACCGCCTAAACCCGGAAAACAAGAGGTTGTAGCTCAGGCTCTGCAAATAAAAAAGGCTAACAATTGGAAGCATCTATTGACGGATTCGTGCGTGATCAAGACCCGAAAAAGTGATGACAGCCGCGTGTTCCGTATACGTGGCGCAGACCACCTGTCTATTTTTCAATAGATAGTGGCCTCTACAATTTTGAACGACCATGGATTTTTCTGTTTTTTTCTATCAGCAGACTAAAATATTTCTTAAGGATAACCCCCCGGCTTTATACTGTTTCAATTCAACGTCCGTAGCCTAAGAAAGCATCATGATGACCTCATACACTTCCTATCAGCAATCGATAATACGTTTTCCGTCATATGCCTTTCTGGGACATGGTTAGCAAATAATGATTGAAATCTGTATGGCTTATTTAAGTATAATTCTGAGTACTGCAACCGTGGTGGCGTCTCTGCCGTCTTTCAATCAATCTTGCTTGAATTTGACCGCACAGTTTTTTCACTAAGAGGCAGAAACACGAGCATTGCATCAATCTACTGCTCTCCGCCTTCATCTATTGTTAATTTTTCATCGCAACTTGCATCTCTGTTACACGTTCTTGTGTCTGCAAATAAAAACATAATCATACGCGGCGACATTAACAGTAACATACTTGATCTTTAGAATCATTCATGCTCTGGTTATGTTCGCGTTTTCCAAAGCTTTGGCTTCTCTTCGTTAAACACAACCTCTACTAGGTGCGATTCATCACGAACGAATACATTAATTGACCACATTATTGCAAGTTTGACAGCGACAGCCTCTACGGCTGTAATAGATTATCCATTTAGTGACCATTATTCCATTTTTCTCGGAATAGTCCTTGCTCCCTTGTCCCGACCCACAAACCACAAACAATTCACGAAATCGGTGTTTAACACAGAAACATTTGTTTCCTTGGTTAACCAATTAGACTAGTCCGATGTCGCACAAAATGAATCTTCAGAGGAAGCCAACGACTTATTTCCTGCTCTGATTACGGACTGCACAACACAGAGCACATCGTATATCCCGATTTCTCGGTGCTTTAAAGACCGAAGAAACCCATGGATAACAAGCGGATTACTGCGCTCAATTTCAAAAAAAGATAAGATGCATAAGAAGCTTAAATGCCATCCATTCAACACGACGCTACAAATTCGATATAAGAAATATTTAATACGTTCGTTGCAGTTTTGAAACGCACAAAACGTGATTATTTTCAAACGCGTTCTGGCCGTTGGCGTTTATCCCATTTGGTGCTTCGGGCTGCCTCGCTGTTTCGGTCGCTGCGGTCGCTGTTTCATCGAGCCGCTAATAAAGCGCTTCTCAAAAGCAACATTTCGCTCTTGCTGCTTTTAGGATGCATAGTTCGAAGTATTTTACGTGTTTTTAATTGGCGGTCACATATACTCATCACGTATCTCAACGACGAACACCGGCATCTTTTTCGTAGTACTTCTGTGGTCTATGGAGGTCCTATAACTAACGCCACAGAGTGTTTCGCGCCCCAGGAAATGCATGCCAGTGAAGATTTTGACTGTATCGATGTCAATTCGAAGCTTTGCGATGACAAGAAGGCTCTTCTTCATGGCCTACTAAAGAAATGAAACCCTTGCTTCGCCTCTCGATCTAAAGTCCACCAAATACCAATTACCAAGCACCAAACTATAACCGATGAAGATTCTCGCCCAATCCGACAACAGCCTACCCTGTGTTTACTAAAGAATGCGGGGCCTTTCAAACGCAAGTAAAGGAGATTCTGCACGATGGCGTCATTAAGCCATCCAGCAGCCCGTGCGTGGTCTTCACCAGTCGTCCTGGTAAAGAAGGGCGGAACACTGCTTCTGCTTTGATTACAGGAAGCTAAATTTTATTACAAGAAAAGACGTTTACCCGCTTCCACGAGCCGACGCCGCTGTAGACAAGCTGTGGCACGCGAAGTATTTTTGACCCATTAATTTATAGAGCGGCAATTGCCCTATCGAGCTTGATGAGCGTTACCGAGAAAAGACAGTTTGTAGGCCCAGACGGCCTTTATGAATTCAGAGTCCTTCCTTTCGGTCCTTGTTCTCCTCCAGCCACGTCCCAAAGGGTGGTCGATACCGTTCTCGCCGGCTTGAAATGGAATATCTGTGTCGTATACCAAGACGATATCATTTGCACTGTGTATTTTGAAGAACATCTGAGACACCTCAAAATGGCCGTAGATGCCATTCGCTCAGCTGAGCTGACGCTGAAAGCTCAAAAATGCCACATTAGCTATCAAGAGCTGAAATTTCTCGGGCACATCGTGAGAGCAGAGAGAATTCGCCCCGCTGCAGACAAAATTCGTAGCCGTTGGCACCTTTCCTATTGCGTCAGGTAAAAAATGCAGTGCGACGTCTTTTTGGCTTGTGTGCCTATTATCGTCGATTCACTGACGACTTCTCCAGGATAGGAAAACCGCTCACGTGACTCACCCGAGACGATGTGCCTTTTGTCTGTACCATGATACAACTGACGGCTTTGAACGAGCTACGGTAGCTCATGCAATAAGCACGTCTACTTGTCCATTTCGGTGGGGAGGCAGATACAGAGACACACACAGATGCCAGCAACGTCGATCTTTTTGCTGCCATTGGGCAACGACGCGGCCACGTTGAGCATGTCATAGCCTGCGCAAGTTGTACTCCCTTTCCAGCTGATATAAACTATTCTTCACAGAAGGAATGTCTCGCAGTCATGTGGGCGGCAATGAAATTTCTCCCTTATCTATACATTCGTCCTTTCAAAGCGGTGGCTGACCACCACTCGCTGTGCTGGCTGGCCAGCCTTAGAGACCCCTCTGGCTGCCTTGTTAGGTGGAGTTTGCACTTGGAGGCATTTGACATTACTATTATGTACAGGTCAGGGCGCACAAACGAAGACGCCGACGCGCTTTTTCGAGCACCTTTAAGCGCCCCTGTTCTGAACACCAAGGATGACGACGGGTTTCTAGGAGACGTTACTGAGACTGATGTCATGTCAAAGCAGCGAGCGGGCAGAGAATTACAGCCTCTTATCGATTCTTGCTTACTCATACACCAGCGCAGGAATTGGCCTCCCTGGTACAGTTGCTTGCCACCACCTGCCACACGATGTCCCAATTGAACCCTCATCCTAAGTGTCTAGCGGCTGGACATCTTACCACGGCGGTGGTCAGCCCTTGGAAACAGCGAAGGGTGCTGATAATCACTGGATCCGAAGAGGCCGTCAGTGCAAATTAAATCTTGGATCGTTCAATGGAAGATCCCCCTCGAGCGAAGCTAGGCTACCGGAGCTCTCGAGGAGCTGGAAGGTGTTGGGACATCATTGGCCTTAGCGAAGTGAAGAGAGCAGCGGAAGCTTACGCAGTATTAAATAACGGACACGTAATCTGCTACGGAGTATTGCCCGAAAAGAGGGAATATGGAGTCGGGTTTCTAATTCACAGAGATATAGCGGGCAAAGTGGCGGAAATCTACAGCATTAACCCGTTCGCTTCCAAAGCCGTCGAACCGCGGGCCACATCCGCCAAGGCGAAGGTTTGACAAGCCGGCGATTCGCCGACCTCCGGGTAAGGCATTGTTTCTCGAAGATCCCGGTATAATGCGTGTTCCTGAACTCTCTTGTTAGATGGTTTCTTCTTTTTCGCATGAGACGGACATAGTTGTCCGCTGTTATTAAACTCCGTTGTTTGAAAAAGAAAAGTTAATGTTGCGCGTTCCGCTTCCACTGCGAAGTCATCCGCTGCGCCTGAAGCGTAGCTCCACAAAAAAGAACGGTCTCACATCTGAGGAAATTCTTGAACTCAAATTCTCGAATGTTTTCTATCTCTCTCTTTCTCTCTCCAACTCATCTTTCAAGGTGATCATTATATTGATAAATAAGGAACATATCTCAGACCAGGTAGTACTCGTCTGCTTTTAGACTTTCAAAGTTCATAACACAATCGAGTGCAGTGCTTCCAGGAGCCATTTCCAAAGAAAAAGAAAGATCTTAATATAGAAACCTGTATAACCTCACTTATACAGGTTTGTATAAGGCGCCGTACACGCCAGTCCGTGGTGGCAACAATACGCGGTACAGTTCGCGGGAACAGGCGCAGAAGCTGTGGAAGTGAATGGGTTAATGAAAGGGTACCATGTGTCATCATAAAACTAAATAAGCGATATAATCTTAAGACGACCCACGGATATGTGCCAACAACGAGCTACGACGACAAGCAGGTAGAACACTTTTACGGGGATGTCGAAGTATCAATGAAAAAATCAGGACACAATACACAATTGTCAAGGGGGAATTTAATGCATGAGTAGAAACAAAAGAAAGTGGAGAACAAGCGATTGGGAACCACGGGGTCGGTCATAGGATTTACCGTGGACAGATGCTAGTACAGTTTGCACA
The DNA here is from genome assembly GCA_013339685.2 of Hyalomma asiaticum. Taxonomy (NCBI): domain Eukaryota; kingdom Metazoa; phylum Arthropoda; class Arachnida; order Ixodida; family Ixodidae; genus Hyalomma; species Hyalomma asiaticum. Next base: position 139,235,513 of record CM023484.1, on the reverse strand, counting down.
AAAAACCGACACCGAAAAATACGTTTTTTTAAATACAAGAATAGGAAGTGGACATGAAAAAGCTCTAACGAGGAAACAAATAACAAAATTCAGTTCGTAATGCGCAAGAAACCAGGCGTAATTCAAGAGACAGGAGTATTAGGCAAGATAAAATGTAACAACCACAGATTAGTAAGGGCGAAGACTGTAATTAACCTAAAGAAATTAAGAACTAAATTAGTTAATAGAAAAAAGGCTAACTTAGAGGTAATCAAACCAAAGGACGAAGAATTTACAGTCGCACTAAAAAACAGATTTGGCGCGTTAGATGAAAACAATCAAGACTTAGAAGTTATTAAAAAAACCGTAACGGAAGAATTGATACCGGTTCTGTACGTCCCATTGGACAATAGCCTTACCGCATCTCCTTGGCTGAATCAACACTTATCGCCGAACAAGTAACAGACATGCTACAGAAAGGTGTCGTTCAAGAATATTCTAGTCCATGGGCAGCACCAGTCATCCTAGTCAAGAAGAAGGATCGATCATGGCGCTTCTGCGTCCATTATAGAAAACTGAACGCAATCACCAAAAAAAAATTGGCAGATCCCACGTGCAGTGGGAATCAAGGAAATGCGAAGCACGCATGAGGAACGTAACATGGATTTGCATTGTTGTCTCGCTATACCGAGTTTGGTACATATGAAGGTAACGAAACGGCCGCAAGAGCACCAAGACCGTGGCATGTAAACTATGCCACTCGTACACGCATGTCGTGATTCTAAGGTTATGACTTGTCATTTCCGTTCGTCATGCAGCCGTGTTGTGCCATGGCAATTTTGGTATACATCCCTTTAAGGAAACGAGTGGCATGTAGTTCATGCCGCTAATTACATGCATGTCACGATTTTCATGTTATGACCTGTCATTTATGATCGTCATGCAGTCATGTTGTGCCAAACCAATTTTCGTATAGGCTCCGTGCAGTCGAGTTTTCCCTGTGCGACATCAGCGCCAGAATGCACTGCCTGGCGGAGAGAAGAAGCAAAATTGGGCAGACTGTGACAGGAAAATACGCGAACGCGATGCGCGTCTCCAACTCTATAGCAGCAGCGACCGCCCGTCCGTTCTTTCGTTTTAAATGCGAAGCATTTCTTAGCGAACTTCGGCGAGTTTGAGCGTATCTATCTATCTCTCTATCTACCTAGCCGCCTAGGATTTTGTGCTCTCCTGGCCGTTTCGATAATCGGATGTTTACGAAAATTGGTATGCCACATCATGACTACATGACGAACATAAATGACAGGTCATAACAAGAAAATCATGATATGCATGTCATGAGCGGCATGATTTACATGCCACGGACTTAGGGCTCTCCTGGCCGTTTCGCTAATGGGATGTATCCGAAAATTGGTATGGCACAACATGACTGCCTGACGAACCTAAATGGCAGGTCATAACATGAAAATCATGATACGCATGTCATGAGTGGCATGATTTATTTGCCACGGTCTTAGTGCTCTCCTAGCCGTTTCGCTCATGGGATGTATGCGAAAATTGGCATGGCACAACATGACTGGCTGACGAACATAAATGGCAGGTCATAACATGAAAATCATGATATACGTGTCATGAGCGACGTGATTTACATGTCCCAGTCTTGGTACTCTCCTGGTCGTCTCGTTAATGGGATGTATACAAAAATTGGTATGCCACGACATGACTGCATGGCGAACATGACTGACAGGTCACAACATGAAAATCATGATATGCATGTCATGGGCGACATGATTTACATGCCACTCGTTTCCTTAAAGGGATGTATAAAAAGTTGCTATGGTACAACACGACTGCATGACGAACGTAAATGACAAGTCATAACGTTAGAATCATGACATGCGTGTATGAGCGGCATGGTGTACACGCCACAGTCATGGTGCTCTTGCGGCCGTTTCGTTAACTTCATATGTACCAAACTTGGTAGAGCGAGACAATAATGCAAATCCATTTTACGTTCCTTATGCGTGCTTCTCATTTCCTTGATTCCCACTGCACGTGGGATCTGCCGATTTTTTTATTTCCTTTCAGACGCGCGCTCGAAACCTGCGGCAAACTGTGCCAAAGGGCGACGCCGCGAGCGTTGGTGTGGTTCGCAGAACGCCAGGGAAGAAACTCGCGCGTCGCTGTCGCCTCGGTTTCCACCGTGCGCGCGCGTCTCATACGTGCCACCCAAGCGGCAAATGTCAACGATACTTAGCCGTCCGACGAGAGCTACGTAGCGCCGTGTGGTCAGTAGACCGAGCCCTATCATCCCATTAACAAAACGGTAGTACAGCGCCAGGACCATGGCATGTAAATCATCCCGGTCATCACATGCGGGTTATGATTCTAATGTTATGACCTGTCATTTACGTTCGTCATGCTGTCGTGTTGTGCCATGGCAATCTTGGTATACATCCAATTAACGAAACGCGTGCCATGTCAATCATGTCGACCATAACATGCATATCATGATTTTCATGTTGTGACCTGTCGGTCATGTTCGCCATGCAGTCATGTTGTGGCATACCAATTTTCGCATAGATCCCATTTACGAAACGGCCAGGAGAGCACCAAGACTGTCGCGTGTAAATCATGTCACTCATGACATGTATGTCATGATTTTCGTGCTATGACCTGTCATTTATGTTCGCCATGCAGTCATATTGTGGCATACTAATTTTTGTATACATCCCATTAACGAGACGACCACGAGAGCACCGAGACTGGCATGTAAATCATGCCGCTCATGACATGCATATCATGATTTTGATGTCATGACCTGTCACTTATGTTCGTCATGTAGTCATGATGTGGCATACCAATTTTCGTAAACATCCGATTAGCGAAACGGCCAGAACAGCACAAAATCGTAGGCGGCTGATAGATAGATAGATAGATAGATAGATAGATAGATAGATAGATAGATAGATAGATAGATAGATAGATAGATAGATAGATACGCTCAAACTCGCCGTAGTTCTCTACGAAATGCTTCGTATTTAAGATGTCTACCCAGCACCCCACCACAAAATTGTTATGGTTGAAGAGTGAGCGATGTTTATTTACACGGCGAGGTTGGCAATGGTCAACCGATGATTGCGTCGATCCGCTCCGCCAGATAACGTCATCTTCCTTCTCTTCTGTCCCCGGCTCATACCTTGACCCGCTCTCTGGCGTTATATAAATATAAATATATATATATATATATATAGTTTAGAAACAAATTGCGCACTTGCGAAAATCGCACGTTTATTATTCAACGTTTCGGCCGTGGCACGGCCTTCGTCAGATAAATAATGAACGTGCGATTTTCGCAAGTGCGCAATTTGTTTCTAAACTACTTTTGAACCGGACCCACGGAACTTCTTCCGCGAATTATATATATATATATATATATATATATATATATATATATATATAATTCGGGGAAGAAGTGCTGTGGGTCGTAGGCGGCTGATAGATAGATAGAAAGATAGATAGATAGATAGATAGATAGATAGATAGATAGATAGATAGATAGATAGATAGATAGATAGTCTGTCGGTGCTTTGGGCGGGGCCGGTTCGCTGCATCATCGAGGCCTAATAAATACACCACGTGTGACAACCGCATCCTCGCAATATATATATATATATATATATATATATATATATATATATATATATATATTGTGAGGATGCGGTTGTCACACGTGTATTTATTAGGCCTCGATGATGCAGCGAACCGGCCCCGCCCAAAGCACCGACAGACTACAGATGATTACCCACACCCGATGAAGAAGAAGCCCTTGTGATGATGATTATGTACAGATGACGAAGAGGAGCCTTTTAGGTGCCCACACTAATTTCCCCCGCGCCAGAGCGGCCAGTCTGGGCGCAGCTTAAAGCGCGCCTTGTGAAAGGCTTCATACGCGAAACGTGGACCACCTCAGTTGCGCGGCAGCGACGGTCGGTTGGAAGAACAGGTGCTACGCGATAGTTCACGGGAGATGTCTGCGCTAAGATGGTGTAGGGACCGATGAAACGAAACTGAAATTTGTCACACAAGCCAGGAGTGCTAATTTGTGTCCACAAAAGCACTTCATCGCCAGGCCGCAAGGACACAATGCGACGACAGGCGTCATAGTTAGTTTTACGATACTGTTGACTTGCTTCTGTATTTGTGCGCATGAGCTGGCGAGAGCGCAAGAGACGGGACAGGTATTCTTCAGACGACGACGAACAGGCTTTGATGGGTGCAGCGAAGAAAGAGGCGTCAAGGAAGGAAGACGGCGAACGGCCATAAACTAGGTAGAAGGGCGAGTATCCGGTTGTACGTTGGACAGCAGTGTTGTATGCGAATGTCACGAAAGGCAGAATGGTGTCCCAGTTTTTGTGGTCTGGCCGTACATACATGGCTATCATGTCGGAAAGCGTCCTATGGAATCGCTCAGTCAAGCCGTTCGTTTGCGGATGGTAACTCGACGTAGTCTTGTGAGTGATGCCAGATGCTTTGAGGACTTCGTCTACCAGTTGCGACAGGAACGCTTTTCCACGGTCGCTCAGGAGAACGCGAGGAGCACCGTGACGCAATATTAGGGCTTGAAGTATAAAGTCAGCGACGTCAGAAGCTGAGGCAGAACTCACGCAAGCTGTTTCCGCGTACCGTGTCAGATGGTCAACAGCTGTTACGATCCACATCTTACCGGTGAGCGTCACCGGAAGGGGACCATACAGGTCAATTCCGACGACTTCGAATGGTGCGGAGGGACACGGGAGCGCCTGAAGCTGTCCGCTTGGAGCAGATGTACGAAGCTTTCGACGTTGACAAAGTGGGCAGGAAGCGACATATCGCGCCACACTAGCAGATAAGCCAGGCCAGTAGAAACGACCTTTTATTCGGTCGTAGGTTTTTGTCGCGCAAAGATGGCCAGCATTCATGTCGTCGTTATATGCTCTCAAGACATGGGCCCGAAGCGAGCGAGGCAGGACAGGCACCCGGCGTTGACCGTCAGGGTGATAGACATGGCGGTACACGATGGTGTTGTCGAGCTTGAACTGCTCCAGCTGTCGACGATAAGAGTCCGCATTATGCGTCGACAATAAGAGTCTGGAATTTGATGAGATACAAACGAGTCATGCTCGCCCGGAGGCATCGCATCTGGAGGTGTTAAGGACAAAACACATGAAGTGTGAGCGTTTGAGGGCGTGTCACGGATGGCATCTGAATGACCACTACATGGTGTGGTAGGAAGTGGACAGCGAGAGAGCGCGTCTGCGTCTTGGTGTTTTCTGCCGCTCTTGTAAACAATAGTGAAGTCGTGTTCTTGCAGACGAAGAATCCAACGACCAAGGCGTCCGGACAAGTTCACTCTAAAAACAAAGGGAGTGCTGCGCACTCACTTTGGGGGAGTACTTTCGTGTCCCAAATTTAACTCGTTTCTTCAGAGTAGATCAACCCCATTGCAGGGTACCGGTACTCTCGCCAAAACAGAGTAGTAGGACGCCTCCGAAGGGGATTGGAAGACTCTTTTCAAGAGAGCTCTACTACCCCACCAAGCGGGGTGCTAATACTCCCAGAGGGAGTAGCAGAGACAAAAAAAGAAAAAAAGACAACCAATGCGTTTTTCGACCATGCTGCAATTAGCAGGCATTTAATTACATCACACTTAACATAGAACATACAGGCTAACATGACACAAACGCACATACACGCCAATAACACAACCACAGCAAAGCACAAAACCCACAACACACTCGCTTTTTTTCTTTATTGCCTTCTTTAAAAGTGCGTTCACACAGTAAAGAAAAAGAACAAAACAGAACGAAAGGAAACAGAAGCAATCACAACAGCAATGCACAGCGAATAACCGTCAGCTGCAGTCGGCTGACTACATATTAAAACTTCGGCATGTGTAACAATGATTCCATTCTGGACACCCACTCCGGTACATCTTTTTCTTCTTTCCGCACTTCAAGAAAACGCGACAAAGATTCGCGAAAGTAATCGCGTACAGGTTTCATCACGACGTCTGCATTGTGGGCAGCAGTTCGGGTTTGCCATACGCTGTGCAAGCCCAGAAGCATAACAAGGTCGTAAGGCAGCCGTCGTCATTATGAAACGGGAGATAACGGATCCCATGTGGATCCAGCGGGAAGTCTTTTTTGAGAGTTCTTTGTAATATGTCCCAGAAGAAGACCCCACTCCAACAATCGATAAACACGTGTTCAATTGTTTCCGCTTTTGCACATAGTAGACATTGCGTGCCCCAGGGTAAAAATAGTCCCCTATCCTCTAACCACGTTTTCACTGGCAAAGTGCCAGTGTGCAATTTAAAGAAAAAGGTTTTAACTCCCGGGGCTACGTGCATTCTTTTGACGCGTTTCAAAACGTCCTGCCCTGGACCTGTGTGGTACAGCTGACGATATAGTGGCACGGGTAATAAAATATCAATGAGGGCCTTATACAATTTCTTACGCGACACATCTGCCAAGTATTCCAAAGAAAATCGAACAGCCAGAAAGCGAAAAGACAGAACTACTTCCTTTAGATAACCGCGTAATGGCCCTTCAACACTTTCTGACGAGACTACAAATTGAGGCAGCACATTACAAAGCCTTAGCTGTATCATTGTTCTCAGAAAGAAATGATCACAAAAACGCAGAAAAAGGAACCTTCTGACCATTTGTCTTATATACAAATGAACTAATCCGAGTCCACCATCTCGTACTTTCCTGAAAAGGTTCGAACGTCTTGATTTTTCCCACACCCAGTTCCAAATAAAGACCGCAAGAACCCTGTGGATTTTTTGCACGTTTATCCTACTGCAGTGTAATACCTGCATCACGTACCACAGTTTCCTTACCAGGATCAAGTTACACGTTGTGGCCCGAGCGAATATTGAAACACCCCAACGCTTCCATTTCTGTACGGTATCACGCAGCCCCTCCGTTTCTTTTTTCCAATATGGTTCACTATCTCTGTAGTGCTCCAACGGCACTCCTAAATACTTTGCTGGTGTTTCTTGCCATTTAATATTCATAAGCACTTGTGGTTTGATCTCCCATTCTCCGTGCCAGAAACCCAGACACTTGTCCCAGTTTACGGCACTGCCACTTACTTCACAGAACCTTTTTACAGTGTTGACAGTATGCATTATGCTCTCGTAATCGGTACAAAACATTGCAATGTCGTCTGCGTATGCTAGAAGGCTGATTTAAGCTTTGTGCAAATTAAAACCATGGATACCGCTATTCTTAATTACACTTAAACAAAATGGTTCAAGAAAAAAATCGGGCGCGTATCTCCGTGCTTCGCTGCAAATGCCGTCGAAAGACGATAGCCTTCTACCGGCCGTACTACATGAGTCCCGTTTCGCGTGTTTCTATTCCCCCCGAGGAGTTGCGCAAGCAAGAGGGAAAACGAAGAGACGCGAGGAGAGAAGGGGACCGGCCGGAGTGGCGGGCGGCCGTTCACTGCCTTCCGTTCGGCACGAGCGCGAGATAAGGGCGCCATCTGGCCATGGTTATGGGAAACGCAAGAAGCTTGCCTAGTACAGAAAACGTCCGCTTTTGCGCATCCTAACAAGCACTAGGGCCTTTAGAATTACGCATCTATATATTGTCCGTCAACAATATAGCGTTGTGCATCGTACTCTTGCTGCTGGTGGATTCGCACGCGTGCTAGTTGTCGAGCTTCTTCCGCGCGTTGAGTAAAATCATCGGCAATATTTTCTACTAAAGGAACACACCGTCGAATACACACGTATTGATGTTGCGCCTCAGATATGCGTAATATTTGCTTTTTGGCCGACTGTGTTCAGAAGTATGAAGGTAGCCACCAGTTCAAGCTGGGTGGTCGTTGAGGAAGGGGTTCACCTTTCGCAGCAGGACACACACACACACACACACACACACAGACCAAAATTTCTGCGTTGAAGTATCCCAAGAAAGACTATCGTCTTTAAAATAGCGAAGAGAAGAGGCGATAGCGGACATCCCTGTCTCACTGAGCGCAACACAGGTATGCGCTCACCCACTGATTTATTAATTACCAGCCTTGTAGTGCACCCATTATAGGCCATTTGCACCCCGTCACTAATCAAACTACCGACGTTCACATATTTCAGTACTAAAAGAAGTAAGTCATGCGGCACACGATCAAACGCTTTCTCGAGGTCGATTTGCATCATGGCAACACTTAGATTCATAGCATCACAACACTGCAGAATTGATCGCGCTTTGTGGATATATGTCATTATTCTCCTTCCCTTTATCCCACACGTTTGGTGCGGGCCTACCAATTCTTTCATAACTGTCTGCAATCTCCTGGCCAATAGTTTCATTAATATCTTATAATCGACGTTAGTTAACGTAATTGGTCTGTATGAAGTCACATTTCGTAGTTTCCTTGGATCTTCTGTCTTTGGTATTAATACCGTATGGCCTAACAGAAATGATGGCGGAACCCGTTTATATTCAAAGGCTTCGTTAAATACCTCTGTCAGCACAGGTGCAATCACAGCTTTAAACGCTTTGTATACTGCCGCACTTAGGCCGTCCGGTCCTGGGGCCCACAACACACTCGCGATACACCGTCTTATACTGAAGTCCCGTATATATAACCGCTATACTAGACCTGCTATGTAGCGCCAGTGGTAACGTACTGTTCTGCGTAATTAAACAAAAAGTATGCACAGAACAGGTGTATATTTAGCGTTGGCTCATAGGTAGCCGCTCGCCACACCGATCTGTTAATCTAAACGCGCGGAACATATACAATGTCTTTTAGATTAACGCATTGCTATCATGAGCTGGCATTCCGTTTTACGGGCAAACGCGAGTTCGCAGTGCTGGTTCGCGATGTAAAATGCACCTGTGGAAGCGAGTACGAACATAATAGCGGCTGAATTTCATCAACGCCAGCGAAGAAAAGCGGCACCCGGCACCCGCTTCATTCCGACGGCGTTCCCTTACGAGTCCGTCGAGCACGTCTGTACGGCGAACAACCGCTGGCGATCACAAAATATGCACTCCTCGTTCTTCGTTACTCTGCACACAGATGAAATATAGTCTCTGCCGTCAGAAGCGTTTAGGGTATTATGCTGTACTTACCAGACTTGCGAACGGGACGGATCGCAGTCACGGTATTTTCACCGTCGACGTGCTCATGGCCGTCATACGGCTCGATGCCGAAGTCGTAGCGAAGCCTTTTTCATTACATGTATAGTTATATCCAGTGAGTCGCCGGAGACCAGCCGTCGACGATCACAACAGCTTACTGTGCCGCTAAAAGTGTATTCCTCTTCGTTTCGCACACGTAAGCGAAGAATCCGAGGCGTGTAGGCTGGCGGGTTTCACATAGCGCGGGTACGGCCGTTCGATCGGAGAAAAACACAGGAGAGGCAGCTCGCTATTACTCCCGTCGGTTGAGGCTCGTAGTCGAGGAAGGCACCGTTCATTAAACGTACACTGCACGCGTTTGTACGCGAAAGCTTGTACGTGGAAGTCGTAGGAAGGCCGCTGCTATAGTTCTATCGAAAAACACTTCACAAAGCGGCTGTTGTCTTTATCAATCGCCCGCTCCCACCCTAGCCGCCATGTTTGCGGCTGCGAATGCGGGCATCACACGGGTGTGGCAGGAGTGAAATTGCATTTTACTCTCTCATGCCGCAAGAGGTATGGACATTTCACTCCATCCGACGTTTTGCTAGAGTAGAACGATGCCCTCAAGAGTAGCTGCGTCGTTTCACTCCTGCGAAACCGGCTGCAGTTTTTAGAGTGTTCTTAAGCGTCGAAAGCCAGCATAATGCATGATTGTCTGTGACGACAGTAAAATGGCGCCCGTGAAGGTAAGGCCTAAACTTCTGGATGGACCAAACGACAGCTAGGCACTCTTGCTCAGTGATCGTGCAATTTTTCTCTGCGTTAGTCAATACTCGGCTTGCATAGGCGACGACCCTTTCTCGTGAAGACTCGTCACGCTGTAACAGAATACCACCAATGCCGTGTCCGCTTGCGTCCGTATGCAAGAGTGTAGCTGCAGACTCATTGAAGTGGCAAAGTACAGGTTCCGATGTTAGGGCGCGCTTAAGACGCGCGAACGCCGATTCACATTCAGGTGACCATGCGAAGGTAACGCCAGCACGAAGTAACTTGTGCAAAGGTGAAGCGATGGAGGCGAAGTCATGTGTAAATCTGTGAAAGTAGGAAGCGAGGCCCAAGAAACTTCGCAAGTCTTTCGCCTTTTCGGGACGGGGAAAGTGCATAACCGCCGAAATCTTGTCAGGGTCGGGACGAATGCCATCCTTGCTCACAATGTGGCCTAACACTTTAATGCTCTTGCTCGCAAAGCGGCATGTTTTGGTGTTCAACTGGAGGCCGGCATTGGCAAGGCACGTGAAAACTTCGCCAAGGCGCTGCAAGTGCGGCGAGAATGTTGATGAGAAAATAACAATGTCGTCTAAATAGCAAAAGCAAGTCTTCCATTTCAGGCCTCGGAGAACGGTGTCAATCATGGCTAGTAGAGCCTGCCAAGTAAGTTTAGAGGGGGCTGCCAAGACGTTTAGGAGGGAGAGCTGGCCGAGAAAAAGCGTTCGCGGG
>CM023484.1:139149846-139224812 GCA_013339685.2 Hyalomma asiaticum | reverse complement strand
TGTAAGGGCCGAAATATTGTCGCATCAGCTTTCGGAGAGACCACGTGCACGTACAGGCGTCCACACCCACACTCTGTCTCCGGGGTTGTACACCACCTCTCGCCGCCTTAGATTATACCGGCCGGCATCGATTTGGTGTTGCGTGATGTGGTGCCTTGCTAACTGGCGTGCTTCTTCTGGCCGTTCTATGTATTCGCTTAAATCAGGGTCACCGTCGTCGGAACTATCGAGAGGTAACATCGCGTCTAATGTCGTCGTTGCAGTGCGTCCGTAAACAATTTGAAATGGAGTGAACTGGGCTGTTTCCTGCACCGCATTTGTTGGGTTCAAGAGCGAAGCACCCACCCGAGGGCTCTCCACTGTCGCCCTTCTACGGGCACAGCGTTCCTCACCTCCTGCGGCGGCCTGAAGTCCTGCACCCCCTGCGGCGGTCAGGACTGAACAAAGACGGCGTGACGGCCGATTTCTCCTGTGGAGATCTGCGGCCAGCGGATAATGGACCGTGGTCTGGGAAGCAAGCGGCGTACAGCATCGCGGGGGAAACCCCGAAACGTGTTCCGCGGAACTGGAGGGCACGCGATGATGACCCGTCTTCTCGGCCCTGGGATCCCGGCACCGAGCACGCTCCGACGACTGGCCGGCGTCAGACTTCGAGAGAGAGGAGAGAGAGAGGTGCACCGGCGATCGACGTGGGAGAGGCGGGCGCAGATCAAGACATTGGATGTAGGGACGTAAGGACGTGCATCTCAACGGCAGCCAATCAGAAGTTGAGAGGGAAGGAGATTTTTCGATTCTGATTGGACTGTGAGAGTGCTTTGTTTGAGAAGTGTATTAAATCCTGTGAACTGTGTTGTGAGGAGGTTGTTCGTTAAACGTTGTTTTTAACAACAAGATGTCGGAGCCGTCGTTCCCTCAAGGAGCCAGCAGGTGAAGGAGCCCGCGTTCAATCCCCTGGTCGGCAGCTTGTGAACCGTTTCGCTGACAGCGCGATGAGCGGGCGAACAACAGAGGAAGTTAACTGCATTAACATAATCAAAAGAAGAGGCGTGCAGGACACGGACACAAGGAGAGCAGTGAACAACACGAACGCCGACTAACAACTGAAGCACAGCACAGAGGCGAAAAAGAAAGAAGACACACAGCTTATCTGCGCATGCTCGGAATGGTAGCGCCACCTGTCAATCGGTTACACGTGCCGGTCTTCGCGATAGACAACTCCTAAGGCTTTCTATCTCCTCTCTGCTTAAGCTAATCGACGGCTGACTCACGCATGCACTTCCACTAATACTGATATGCCAGGCTTCAACCAATAAACGCTTATCTTCGTTCTTATGCCTGTACAGGATCTCGGTTTTGTCTAACTCGGGCATGCAGCTACAGACCTGGCAGTGCAAGGATAGAGTGGACGGCGTCCCACCTGATAGCGACCTTCTGTGTTCAATTAATCTTTGATTAATACAGCGCGCAGTTTGACCTACATAAAAACGTCCGCAGCTAAAAGGAATCTTATAAACTACACCCATGCGACAGTCGCTGAAATTGTTCTTGGCTAGGTGCTTAACCGGACAGATATCCGTTCGCTTCTTACCATCCATCTGCTCATTTCTTCTATGCACTGCAGCACAAACCCTTCCTAACTTATTGGGAGCCGTAAACACAACATTAACCCCATATTTACTTCCCACTTTCCTAAGCCTGTGCGAAACTGCGTGGATATACGGAATACTCACGACCTTTTTCTCGTTAATGTTACTCTCTGCTACAGCTTTTGTTCCGGTCGAAATCGACTTCTTGAGACGCTCAGCTACTGTGGCTATGGCTAGTCTAGGGTAACCTGCATCTAAGAGGCGCTCGACCTGTGCATTAAAGCTAATGGTCAAACGGTGCACGCACGACTTCGATAGGGCTGACTTTAAACAGGACAAGGCTATTCCGTTTTTCACTACTTTCGAATGCTTGGAGTCAAAGTTTAACAACGGCTTAGATGCTCTAGGGGCATACTGCCAACACACGTGATTCTGCTCAAATGACAACGAGATATCTAAAAATTGTATTACGTTTCTCTCCGGTAGTTCTTTCGTAAACCTTAGACCATCCCCATTAAGTTTAAATTCATCGCTTACATAGGTGACGACGGATTCAAAATCATCCTTACTACAAAGTACCAAGTAATCGTCCGCATACCGAAATACCCTAATGATGCGGTCCCCTAAGGCCTCTTTTAAACGGCAGTCAAACTTGCTCAATTATAGATCACTTAGAATAGGGGCTACCTTTGAACCTATAGAAATCCCAGACTTCTGCACAAACAAGCCTTCCCTGTATCCAACTAATGTTGACGTTAAGTACATGGAGAGAATTTCTAGAAAGGTACCTGTGGAAACTCCGCATCTATCTATGAAACCGGACTCCTGCCCTTGTTCTTGAATACATTCTTTCACGCAATTTAGTAAACCTTCATGCGGCAACGAGTAATAAAAATCTTCTACATCCATGCTAAACGCTGTGCAGTGGCCAGGATTTTCCTCTGTTAACAACTGAACTAGAGCCTGAGAATTACGTACACGGAAGGGGTCAGAAAAACTTAAGGATGTTAAGCACTTCTGCAAATAGCTAGCTACACAAACTTGCCAAGTCCCTGACTCTGCTACTATAGAGCGAAACGGAATTTCTGGCTTATGGGTTTTCGCCGAGAAAAATAATTCTAAAGTGAGCAGTTTTGCCTTTTTAACACTGGAAGCTACCTTATCTAGATTATGTTTCAACAGGAGATCGATAGCTCGTTGTTTTACTACAGAAGGTTTCAGTTTCACAGGTCTAAAATTCTTTTCAACAGCTGCTGAGGCTTTTTAAGAAAAAGTGCTATTCGGCATTATTACAAAACACCCTTCCTTATCAGATAAAACAGGTCGAAGCTAATGTTCCACACAGTAATTTACAACCGGTCGCATAACTGCATTGTTGTACGCAAACGTCGCATATGCTAAAATGCTGTCCCATGTCCGATGTTCCACGTCTATACGTACATTGAAATCATGTCGGTGAGCGTTCTATTTAGCCGTTCGGTGAGGCTGTTCGTTTGAGGATGGTAAGGTGCAGTTCTTCTATGGTCAGTATGTGTCAGTCTAATTATAGATTGTATCAATATAGCAGTGAAGGCTGTTCCTCTGTCGGTTATTAGAACTTTAGGTGCCCGATGTCGTAATACTATTTGGTTGACAAAAAGCTGAGAAACTTCATTTGCTCTGGCTTCTGCGAGGGGTGACGTTTCGGCATACCGGTTCATGTAATCTATGGCTACGTCAATTAAACGCTTTCCGGACGATGAAACGGGAAATGGTCCAAGTAAATCCATTCCCACCTGCTCAAACGGCGCTTTCGGTGACTATCGGTTTAAGCAGCCCTGCCGGTTCCAGCGGCTGTATTTTGCGCCTCTGACATTCTCGACATGATTTGACGTAGTGCTGGACGTTATCCATTAATTTAAGCCAGTAGTATCTCTGATGTATTCTCGCCAAGGCCCTACTCATGCCTAAATGGCCAGCCGATGGGTCATCACGGCACGCGTCTAAGATTTCAGCTCGAAGTGTTGAGGGTACGAGAAGATGAAACGTCTCGCCAATGTGCTCGAAGTTCCTTTTGTAAAGGACGTCGTTCCGGAGAACATAGGAACACAGCCCGCGGACGAACACTCGAGGAACCTTTACATGTTGGCCTTCTAAGTGCTGACTTCACGTTCTTCGTTATTTAGCGCAAAGGTAACACACACACTAAAGAAGGACCACAAACAACACAGTTTGTTGTTTGTGGTCCTTCATTACTGTGTGTGTTACCTTTGCGCTAAATTACGATGAACGTGGAGTCTGAACACCAACTAGCCCAACTTTTAACTATTCTAAGGGCTGGATTAGCGGGAGTAACTCAGGGTCCTCCCGCTGTTGTTCATCGATATCCGACATGTTCAGAGCTCGAAAAAAGTAGAGATCTTCTTCGTGGTGAACCGGTGAACGTTCAACGGGCGCACGCGACATGCAATCAGCGTTACTGTGCTTCCGGCCGGACTTGTAGACAACCGTGGTGTCATACTCCTATAGACGGAGGCTCCATCTAGCAAGTTTACCGGAGGGGTCCTTGAGGCTTGCCAACCAACACAATGCATGATGGTGGCTGATACCTGAAGTGACGCAACGAAGTAGCAACACGAACTGAACTGTTTATTGCTTGGCACTTGACCTTTTTATAGACGGAAAACCACGCGAGTCTCGACACGTAGTTGTGGCCGAGTACATCGGGGCTTGCGAACCAGTGATAAGGAAACGTGCGGGTGATAGCGGTTTATCGACGACGCTGCATCTCTTCCCCCTTCAAAAGCCCAGTCGTTCCGGAGGGCGTCTTGTTCGCGTTGAACGGCGGAGTAGAGTTGGGACTACTTCCGGCGCCCCGGTTTCTCGCGTCGCGACGGGTGACTGAGGGGTCGCTGGACTGGAGTTCAACGTTGCTCTGTCTTCTCGAGCGTCTGTGTCCGGCTGAGTTTCCGCTAAACTGGTGCTGTTCCTCGATGTGTTCTTTTCCGGCGTGGTTGACGTCAGCCGTGCCCTCAGCTGATCGACATGCCGACGCTGGGTTCCCAGGGTGGTCTCCACCTTCACCATCCGATTGCCTTCCGTTCCTATTACCGTCCCTGGCAGCCATTTCTGCCCTTGTTGAAATTGGCTGGACCAGATAGGCTTTCCGGGTGGGAAAAGCGGTGGCGTCTTGGCCGACGAAGGTTCTCGGGTAGCCTCGGCCTCTGCAGGCGCTTCCCCTGCTGGAAAGTGGGCGGACAGCCTTGTCCGGGGCTCGAATCCCAGCAGCAGTTGTGCTGGTGATTTGCCACTCTCGAGAGGCGTAGATCTGTAACGGAACAGAAAACGAGACAATCTTTCTTGCAATGTGCCGCGCTTGTTTTTCTTGGGGCCCTTTTATTGTTCGCACCGCTCGCTCCGCTAGTCCATTTGATTGCAGGTGGTACGGCGCAGTCCTGGCATGGCGTATGCGATTTTCACGCATGAACTTTGCCATCGTTGCGCTCGAAAACTGGGGGCCGTTCTCAGAAACCACACAGTGCGGGATACCAAAACGAGCAAAGATTTCCCTAAGCAAGTGAATAGTTGTGTCTGTGGTAGCTGTTTTCAGCGGCATTGCCTCTATCCACTTTGTTTCCGCGTCAACTAGGACAAAGATTAGGTACCCGTCAACAGGACCTGCAAAATCCATGTGAACTCGAGACCACCGCTTTCCTCTCTTAGGCCACGGTGATGGTACTTGCGCCGCAGGCATGGACCACCCTTGCACACATTGGGGACAGTTTTGCACCAACCTTTCAATATCTTTGTCTAATCCAGGGTACCAGAACAGCGTACGAGCGAGCCTCTTCATGGTCCCAACACCTGGGTGCGTGTCGTGCAGCTCGTTGAGTAGGCACTGCCGGGCCGCCTTTGGCACGACCACACGATGACCCCAGTACACGAGGCTATGGCTCACGACGAGTTCATGTCGGCGGGTGAAGTACGGTTGCAGATGTTGTTGCTGCCCTGTAAGACGTGATGGCCAGCCCTGCTCGATCCACTCCCGGATTTGAAGAAGTGTGCTGTCCTCCTGGGTCAAAGAAATCATTTGGTTAGACGGAAGTGTACTTGCGTCCAAACCCTGCGTATACAGTACGTATTCGGTCACTTCTTGACTTCCACGTTCATGGTCCCCTGGCAAAGGCAAGCGACTGAGGGCATCTGCGTTACCGTTGTGCGTTCCCTTACGGTATTCCAGATTGTACTGGTAAGCTGATAGAAGGAGCGCCCAACGCTGAATTCGAGCTGCCGCCATCTGCGGGATGGGCTTGTTGGGGTGGAAAAGCCCGGTGAGTGGCTTATGATCTGTCACCAGCGTGAAACGATTTCCCAGCAATAAATCGCGGAATTTGCAAATTCCAAACACCAAGGCCGGCACTTCTTTCTCTATTTGGGAATAATTGCGTTCTGCTGACGTCAGCTTTCGCGAACGAAATGCAATCGGGTTATCCACCCCATCAATGCGATGCGATAATACTGCCCCTAAACCATCTGATGAAGCATCACACTCCAGCCGCAACTCTTTCTGCGGATCGTAGTGAACCAGAAAATTCGCCCTCAACAAGGCGCGCTTCGCTTCCTCGAAAGCTCTTTGATGCTCTTTTTTCCAGTGCCAGCATTCTCCCTTGACCAGTAAGCGATAGAGCGGAGCCAAGATCGTGGCCAAATTCGGCAAGAACTTCGAGTAATAGGTTATGAGCCCCAGAAAGGACTTGAGTTGGCTTACCGATTCTGGCCTTGGAGCATCTGTTACGGCTTCGAGGTTGTCGCGAAGTGGGTGAAGGCCGGTCGCATCAATCTTGTGCCCCAGAAACTGCACTTGTTTTTCACGGAACCGACATTTGGCCTTGTTCAGTTGGAGGCCACTGTCACGAAGTCTCTGGAAAACTTTTCGAAGCGTGGACGTGTCCTGTTCTTTCTCGGCGATTATGATGTCGTCTAGGTATACACGTACTCTTGGCAAGTCCCGTAATAACGACTCAATGCGGCGCTGGAACAGTGTGGGAGCCGACGAGATGCCGAAGGGTAGTCGGTTGTATGAGTACAAGCCCTGGTGCGTATTGATGACAGTCATCGTCTTCGCCTCTTCGTCAAGGGGGAGCTGGTTATAGGCATTTCTCAAATCCAGTGTAGTGAATACTTCTCCCCCGTAAAGCGCGGCAAAAATATCATCCACCTTAGGCAAAGGGTACTGTTCCAGGTGAGTGGCCGGATTCACGGCGAGCTTAAAATCACCGCACAATCTGATGTCTCCATTTTTCTTCACCACTGGTACGATAGGAGCAGCCCATTCGGAAACGCTCACCGGAGATAAGACGCCTTGCTGCACGAGGCGGTCGATTTCAGCTGAGACTGCTTTGCGAAGCGCGAAGGGCACCGGGCGGGCCTTCAAAAACCGTGGCACGGCCCCTTCTTTCTTGTACAGCTTGACGGGCGGACCTTTGCAACAGCCAAGCCGATGTTCAAATAAGTCTGAGAACTCTTCCAGCAGCCCTCTTAAGCCAACTTCAGCCTGCAGCGTATAGACACTAGGAAGAGCCCTGTCTTCTAAAAGTGACACGCCAGCTCCACGAAAAGCTTGAATAGTGTTTCGGCCGCACAGTGGTGGTCCGTCACAATCCACTACCACGATCGAACTATTCACTCGCGTCTTGTCGTGTTCGACGCTCATGACGACTCTTCCAACCACGGGAAGAGGACCGAGGAAGCAAGATAGCCGAAGTGGCGTTTTTTCTAGTCTGGGCCACCACTTACGGTTCTTCTTGAAGACGTTTGCTGGAATCACGCTAACTGATGAACCCGTGTCGATCAGCATCCGCAGTGTCCTGCCGCCCCAGACAAGGCTCCGTTCGATGGGCCGCGTGCTTACCTGGTCAACGCTATTCTGGGCGGATAAGGCGAAAAGCATTTCCTCCTTACTGTTCTCTCCGTCCGAAAGCTCTCGGAGCGCGTACGATCCCTGCCGGCTACTGCGCCTGCGCTGGCACATCCTAGCCAAGTGTCCTTTAGTGCCGCAATTGCGGCACACCTTCCTGACATGCTGACATTCGTGTTCCGAGTCGCTGGAGCCGCATCTCCAGCACGATTTACGCGGTGTTCCTGTGTCGTACCCGCTGCCTATTCTTTGTCCGCTGCTACGACGCCTTTGAACCAGGTGCACGTTAGCCGCGTCGTTCTCGCCGTTTGCATTTTTCATGAACCGGACGTTACGGTCAGCTGTTTCTGACGATATGGCGAATTCCTCAGCTTCCTGCACAGTCAGCTTACTTCGGGTCAGCAGGAACCGCCTGGCCTCGTCGTCCCGTATGCCGCACACTATACGGTCACGTAACATTCTGTCCAGATAGTTGCCGAAGTTGCATTCTTTTGCAAGACGTCGCAAGTCCGCGACAAAATCTTTGACCGTCTCGTAGTCTCCTTGCCCTCGCACAAAAAATGCGTGACTTGCCGCAGTCTCGTTCACCTGCGGGCTGTAGTGTTCTTCCAACACCTTTGCGACGTCTTCGTACGTTAGGCTATTCACGGGCGTCGACGGGCATCGTCCCTGAATGACTCGAACCACGCTGCCGCTGAATGATGCTACCAATAGTGCCCGACGCTTTGAGGAGTCCGTGATATCGTTGCCTTCAAAGTAGGCCTCGAGACGCACCCGGTAGGCATCCCAGCTGCTCGCCGTCTCGTCAAACTCCGGCGGCCTCGATCCCATCCTCGTCGCCACTGAAGTGACGCAACGAAGTAACCACACGAACTGAACTGTTTATTGCTTGGCACTTGACCTTTTTATAGACGGAAAACCACGTGAGTCTCGACACGTAGTTGTGGCCGAGTACATCGGGGCTTGCGAACCAGTGATAAGGAAACGTGCGGGTGATAGCGGTTTATCGACGACGCTGCAATAGCTCTAAATAGTCTCCATAAAAATATGGCCGAAACTTGCCGATCACGCAGACAACTGCAAGGCACTCCTTTTCGGTAGCTGAGTAGTTTACTTCCGCTTTTGACAGCTTGCGGCTTGCGTAAGTACTGTAACGAAGAAGAGTGGCGCGCCTTAGGGAGGCACTATCATCACCGTCAAACCGACGAAGACCAAAAGTGTGAGTACGCTGCCGTGAATGCAACGATGAACTGTGTTTTCTGCTTGTATATATTTGTGAACCCTCTATTAAAGATGACATTATGCAAACGCTACCCATGAGTGCGAGTCACTTCACTCATTCACTACAATGGCGAGGGGGTTTTCAACCTCTTCTGATACAATTCCCGGGGGACCACCAGCCGCGCCTACCATATGGCTTTCGCCGGCATCGCCCCGCCGGATCCGTTTCTTCCGACACCGGGTCGCCTCCGCAGCCATGGTCCCGATGGCGCGACATGTTCAAGGTCTACTTGCGGCTTTCGAGTTCTCCTCAGAGCGACGCAAGGCTCTTCTACTGCATTCGTTGGGTCCCGAAGGTCAACGTATTTTTATCACCCTGACTGTTTCGCAGGCGGCCGCAAATACAGAGGAAGATAAAGGGACCGGAGCTAGGCCCGACGTGCATGACTCCGAGGCAGAGGCCCCTGGCCAAGCACTTCGATATCACCTACGACCTGGTCGTCGAGCGCCACCGATTTCTCCGTCGCATTAAATTTCCAGGCGAGACTATTCAAGACTATGTGACCGCGCTTACAGAGCTTGCGACGATGTGCTCATTTTCGTCGAAAAAAGACTTATTACGTGACCAGTTTGTTGCCGGTGTGTCCTCGCCTCGTATTCGGGAACCCCTTTTGTTAGAAGGGTCTTCACTTTTGTTCAACAAGGCAGTCGCTCTCGCGAGTCAAATCGAGCATGCAGCAGCCGAAATTAATGAATTAACCATTCTGTGCAACCGTACCTGCGCATCCGTGCACAAAGGACAGTTCATCGTTGCATTCACGGCCCCATACTCATATTTTTGGTCGACGCGATAAGGCAGCTACGTCGGGGACCGCCCCCATCTCGAGAGCGCTGTCCACCGAAATTGCAGCAACACGCAAATGCTTCGCATTGCTTTAGATGTGGCTCTAAGCAGCATCGCGCTTCATGGAAACGCTGCCCAGCTAAAAGGGGGAAAATGCTTTTTTTGCGGCCTTATGGGATATTTTTAAAAGAAGCATATCCACGGAGTGAATGATGATGAGTGGGCGAAGCACTGGAGGTTCATCGTAGATCGTGCCGAGTTCCGGATTAATTTAGTAAACGCGCACGCTACGAATCCTTACGGTTCAACTACGCACAAGTGTAATCTCCCAACGGCACTTCATTGCAAGTCAAGATCCAGTGCCTATATATATATATATATGGGTGGCCGGTGAACGGTTCTCCAGCGCGAGCAGTCGGTATTTTTCAATAAAGAAACTCGCTAGAAGACTCTGCCTGCGTCAAGCTTGTCTCTCGCGGGTGAGGGCGCGTTTTCCTTTGCGAGCTGGTAGCACGTTCATCGAAGAAACAGCGTTTCCATAGTGAACGGGCGCCTTTCGCTCTCTCTATCTCACAAGACAGCAGATGGAAGAGCGAGAGAGGCAGCGCGCCGGGAGGGACGCACCGAGCGCGAGCGCGATTCTCGAGGCGCGCGAGCTCTCGAGCGCGAGCCACCCGGCGGCGCGAGGTGGCTACATACATACGACGACGACTACTACTACAGAGGATGGAACAACCCACACCCTAAGGAGCTTCGACCCTAAAATGTTTTTAACCAGAAGCGGTCGCAAGCACCTGTCCGCGAGGTTTCAGGAAGTAGCCCGTCGCAGGATGAAACAGTTGAGGTTCTAGTGGTTCAACAGCCTCTTCCAGCAGGAATTCAAGTTAACGTAGAAGTCGGGCAGGTCGTTTTGAGACTGTTAGTCGATTCTGGCTCCTCAGCTTCAATTCTTCCAGGAAAGGTGTGTGACCAACATTTCCCTGGTGTGCCACTTATTCCTGTTCCTCGTGTAGCTCTTCTGGGTTATTCCAAAAGACCAATTTTGGTTCGAGGCTGCTTCTTTTCTGAGGTCTCTTTCGAGAATCGCTGGGCACTTCTCTCATTGGCCTGGATGGTATTAAGGCTTTGAAGCTGCGCATTGAAGGGTCTGAACTGAAGTGTTTTCAAACCAGCACGGTACCGAATGCCGAGGTAGCTCGGACGTATCCGGATAATCGAGGCATCCATGCAGCTTCCATCAGCACTTCAGCAAAACTTTGCTCGCTCTTCACAAATCAGTTGGGTCTTGCAAAAGGTTTCGTTGATAAGGTGTATTGCACTTGCAAGTGTATCCGTCAAGTGTATTACACTTGCCGGTGTTCAGCCAGTACCATCTAAACTTCGTTGGCTTCCTTTCATGTTACGACCACGCGTGTCTTCCGATTTGCAGTGCTTGGAAAGCTTGGACATCATTGAACGTATCGATGCGTCAGGGTGGGTGTACCCTATTGTAGTCATTCAGAGAAAAGATGGAAGTATTAGGCATTGTGTAGACTTACGCGAACCTAATGAGGCCATCCTTCCGGACAGCTTTCCTCTGCCTCACATAGATGAGTTGCTTCATGCTTTGCTGGGTGCCACGCACTTTTAGAAACTTGACCTACACGCTGCCTATTAACAACTTCCCTGCATCGTGAGAGCAGCTTTCATTACACACGAAGGGCTATACCAGTTCAAACGCGTTTGTTTTGGGCTAGCCTCAGCGCCTGCAGCATTCCAGAGCATGATGTCTCTCATCCTTGGCGATTGTACGGGTGTCCTGTTTTACATCGACGATGTCATTCTGTTTGGTAAATCGGCTGAAGAGCACATAAGGAATTTGGAGGCAGTGTTGCAGCGTATCAAAGACGCAGGGCTGAAGCTCAAGAGTAAATGTGTGTTTGGAGTTCAGGAGCTTGAATTCTTGGGCAATAAGGTGACGCCTTGTGGTATTTCGCCATTGCCAGGCAAAGACTGTGGAAACACCAGTTCCAAACAATGTCGCTGAACTCCGCTTGTTTCAGGGGTTGGTGGAGTACTATTCAAAATTTGTGCTCCACTTAGCCGAGACGGTAGAACCAATGAGGGCTCTCCTTAGGAAAGACCAAAGCTTCACCTGGCCTACTGAGGTGAATAAAAGTTTCCGCGCATGAAAGGCAGTTTTATATTCGTATGTTTTCTTGCACATGTTTGATCCTGCGCTTCCAATCATCATTTCCACTGATGCATCTGAATGTGGTCTAGGAGCAGTCCTCCAGCAGCGTGCCGGTAATACGCTACGTACTGTTGCTTTTGCATCACGCACACTATCTCCTGCTCAAAGAGTACGCAGTTGGCGAGAAGGAAGCACTTGCATTTATTTGGGCTTGCGAGCATTGGCATGCACTCCCGTGGGGACGAAGCTTCACTCTCCGAACACACCATCAGGCACTCGCTTCGCTTCTGTCTTCGCAGGGCTCAGGCCGACGCCCACTCAGCATCGCGCGTCGGTGCACAAAGCTACGCCGTTACAATTTCACTGTGGAGTACCAGAAAGGCTCGTCCAACAGGGTAGCAGATGCTCTTTCGCGGTTACATGTTCATATGGCAAATACCGAGCTGACTTTTACAGAAGAAATGGTTTCCATGGTTGAACCAACTTGCCTGACGAAGGAGCAGTTTGAAGAGGTGGTTCTTGCTGACGCCATTCTTCAAAAGGTGAAGGCGTACGTATATGCGTCTTGGCCTTCATGCAGGAACATGCCCGAAGGTCGGCAACCATATTTCAGAGTTCGAGACGAATTGTCAGTAGTGGGAGAATTGCTGTTCCGGGCAGAGATCTTGTTTTTCCTCTATTTCTCTTGGCCCAACTTGTGCCAACAGCGCATGAAACTCACCAGGGTATCGGGTGCACCAAAGCCAGACTTAGGGAATATTTTTGGTGGCCCCGCATGGACATTCATGTGGAAGTAGTAGTTCAAAATTGTGGCATCTCTCAAGAAGCAGATAAATCGGCAACAAGGCCACCTACTGCGCTGCATCGTGTCGAGCTACCAGAGAGACGATGGCAGCAATTTGAAACAGATATCGTCGGCCCCCGGAGAGGGCTCCTCCAGATTGCAGATTTGTCCTGACACTCGTAGACTACTTCTCAAAATGGCCAGAAGTACAGTTTTGCAGGGAAATCCCTAGAAGAACCGTGACACAGTTCCTGCTCAACGTATTTGCACGGGAAGGATATCCTGACGAGTTAGTCTGCGATAATGGGCCCCAGTTCACCTCAAAGGAATTTGTCAACTTCCTAAAAGAACGAGTGACCCATCTGCCTCATTCATGTATTCATTACCCGCAGGCTAACGGTCAGATCGAGCGGTTCAACCGCACTTTCAAGACCTCCCTCCAACTGGCCCGTCTGCAACAGGATCCGCTGCCAACTGCTGTACGTGATTATCTCGACGCATACAGGTGCACTCCCCGAGCCGCAACAGGAGTGGCCCCTACGGTACTACTACATGGAAGGCTGCCAAGAACAAAGCTAGACATCGTCTTATCGCCTGAGTCGTTCGCAAAGACACCCCACCAGGAACTGGTCAGGCTGCGGCAACGTGTAAAGCGCCGGCAGGAGTAAACCAAAGCCTATGCCGACAGGAGGCGAGCGGCAAAACCGACAACGGTGGCAGTAGGAGACATGGTGCGGGTGAAGAAACAAGCAATGTCATTCAAGGGTGACAGTTTGTTCTCGAAGCCAAGGAAAGTCATTTATCAACGCGGTCCAGCATCCTTCATTCTCGAACACGGCAAAACATGGAACGCGGCAAAGCTGTCCAAGGTGCCTGCTCGGTGTCCTGGCGACAGTGGCCTTCAGCAATATTCTGCGTACCGTGAATCTTCGTTCCATCACAATGCTTTTGATGCGACACTGCTCGCTGCAACATGGCAGCCAGCGTCTGCCGCGGCAAGTGTTCCCGCAGCGCAACTACCATTCCGGTTCGCCAACAACACCACCCGCCGAAGACTTTCCTGCTTCAGCAAATGTTTCACGCCCACCCGTGGACACTACAGGGAAACGTGTCGTGTCGTGCCCACATGACCGTCGCACTCAGCCGCACCGGGAGAGACGCGGCCGGACAGATATGGTTACCAAGTGTGACCATATTAAAGGGGCCAGCATGGCGATCCAGTAGAGCGAGTTATTGGGATCATCAGAGGACATATTTCAGAGCTCTGCGTAAAGTGTGTAATTTACAATGACGTTTTAACGCGATAGCGTTAGAGAGCTCCTTTCGCAGAAATTTCGCCTTCGGTGTCGGCGCCGCTTGTGAGCGAAAAATCGTTGTGACCTAAAAATCGAGAAAGATGCAAATAAAATAAGCAATAAAATCTTCAGTTCCATGGAGGATCGAACCCGGGCCGTTTGCGTGGGAAGGAGGTGTCCTACCACAAAGCCACAATGTTTTCTTTATTTATTATATGCAAATAGCAACCGAAGTTAAAAATCGGGAAAAGAACGTCGCCACACTCCAAAATCAGGCAAACACACACATGCGTCTAACAAGTGATCCTTTCAGGCGGCGACTCCTGAGCCGCATGCACACTTCTTACGTAGGCTACAGTTTAACGATAGAATGATCTTGTGGAACGTGGGTTTTCCGCTTGGCGAACAAAGCAAGCAGTTTTCCAAGCAGTTGCAAGTAACATCGTGGCATGTCATGCAGTGGAAGGAGTCTCCTTAACGCATTTTGTTCGGCGGGTGTGACGACGAAAATGAGCCCATTCGGCGATTTGTATGAGGAATAAACTTTATTGAACATATCAAGCAAACAGCAAACATTAGATAATGTGCTGCCATCTGTGAGACATTGTGAAAGACATGTCTCGACTGCCATGGCCTCAGAGTCGGGGGGCGCGCACGCAATCTCGGAGGCCGTGCGACTACAGCAGAGCCTATATGGTTCCGCCGTTGTAGGACAGGGAACATATCATATCAAGCAAACAGCAAACATTAGATGTGTTGTTTGCCATTTCACCGACGATAAGGCGATGTTCGTTGCGATTGGCCGGAAGAGGTCTCCAGAAGAACAAATCGAACAGCTGCCAGATAGTTAACGCAAGAAGGACGACAGAATCTGACCATTTACGAATAAAAGTGTCACGCCTACGCGCAGTTCATAGTACAGCACCATGTGACTACATCACTGCACAATATTTTCATGAAGTTGATATAAAAGTGCTGTTAAATAGATCGAGAACCTCTACCATTACTATAGATGCGTAGCACGCGCGCGCGCGCGTGTGTGTGTGTGTGTAACAACACACATTAGTAAGCATGCACTGAGTGGTTGAAGTGCACACTAGGGGCTGGATTTCGCTATCGCGTTCAACTCTTGAAGGCGAAGCTCTAGGGTTCCCCATTTTTGAACATTCGCATCGCAAAAGATCGCAGCGGCTCGCCAAAAGGTGTTTTTAAACGCCCCCGCCATCGAACGTAGGAGCACACTATCGCACGTAGGAGCAGGGGAGGCCGCTGACTGGCCCCTAACCAGTCATGTGCACGTACTACATTTGCCACCGTAACTGCGAACATTGTGCTCCTACAACGTACTCCATCGTCCTTCATTTCAGACAGCGGTATCGTCGCGGCATCTGGCGGCGTACACACGAATCGCTGGCACTCTATTACAGAGGATAGCACTGCGGAAGCCGGCGACCTCAGTAAAGATATCGCGGCGCTATGTCACTACGGAGGGCTCGGCATAGCGGCTGACGCGGGAGGAGCAGTCGTCGCTATCGCGAACTCCTCAGCTGATCGAGTTGAGGAGGAACAGCAGTGGTAAGGAGGAAGGCGGCAGAAATAAGCCCATAGCTGCCTTAGCGCATGGTGCTTCGATTTATTGATTGTGTGCATGATTTCACAAATGTGTTGCCTAAGCAGTGATGCAATGTAAAAAAAAACGTTTCAGGGACCCTTGAATTGGTGCACCTATTACCTAATGTGTACTTCAATTTATTTGTGTATGATAATTTGGCGTGTATGTATTGATGTGTATTTCTAACTGTGTATTCCTGTTCCCATGTATAAACGGCTCGCGATTAACCCATACTAATGTACTAACAACGTCACAAAACAAAAAAAATTGAAGGAGCGAAAATGGCGTATCCTGTACATACTTCCTGCAGTTTCGGTTTCAGTGTTTATGTTGGCAACACTGTGTTTTGTACTTGTATATATTTGTGGACCGTCCATTAAAGAGGACAGCACGCAAACGCTACGTGTGGGTGCGAGTAACTTCACTGATTCACTACAGTATGCACGTGGGTGTCCGCGTGCACTCACAACCAGGGTAGACTCAACGTACTTACAGTACTGCAAACGTCGCCACGCGGCTTTAATGTTGCAGACGATCAACGGCATTCAATCACCTACTCTGATCTTTTTCTGTAGCTCCATCGCTTCGGTACGCTTTCTAATGAAATGCACGAAAATGGTTGAAATATAGAAAAATAAAATTAACAAATTTCCCGAAATAACGGTTTTTTCGCTTACAGTGCGATTACGTTGTATTATAAATTGGCAGTATACGCCTCACACATGAGCCTTAGTGCATGATATGGCAAATTGAAATAATTTGCCGCCAATATTTATAACAAGTACCACCTTGGGATTCCCAAAACAAGGAAGAAAGTACCACCAGTTCCACACAGTCACATTAGTCGAACGGTAAATCTACGCCATTCCCTTGCCTTCGCAGAAGTAGCAACAAACATCAGTGCCATAGCTTTCAAGTATGTGTGAAACATACTGCTGAAGACATTTGGCAACGAAGTTGAGGGTCCTGGATTGAAAACCTGCACCGGCTACAGTTCTTTTCTTTCTTGATTTCCTCCTTTATTTCTTTCGTAGGTAATACAGCAAATTCATTTGGCTCACATATGCTGGCACCTTCTGATCTGTAGACTATTGCTTCAGAGCAATAGTGTACAGCTCGCAATACTTGCTTGCTTCAGAACGCTGAGTCCTTCATTCCGCTGGCTTATAAAGCCACGCCAACAGCAAAGAGGGAGAGTAAAGGGTAAGGACAAGGCTCGTGTCGTGTAAAAATCATGACGTGGTTGATTGATTTGTGGGGTTTCACGGCCCAAAACCAGCTCTGATTATGAGAGATGCCGTAGTGGAGGTCTCCGGAAATTTCGACCACCTGGGGTTCTTTAACGTGCACTGACATCGCACAGCGCACGGGCCTCAACATTTCGCGTCCATCGAAATGCAGCCGCCGCGGCCGGGTTTCGATCCCGCGACCTTCGGATCTGCAGCCGAGACCACCGTGGCGGGGCAAAATGACGACGTGAGTTGCACTATCACATCATGATACATCCTTTCCTTTTAAAAGTGCACATATTAGGACAAGAGCTAGTATAATGCACCTAATAATAGCACTCCAAAACAACACAAAAGAACGAAAGAGTTCAGGGCAACTGTTGGAAATTTGAGTCGTATTGTAGGCGTTGCAGTGGCCTGGACTGGCAGCTGGATCTTCGTAATGACGCAGTAGGGTCAGTCGCCATGACTGGTGGTGTATTAAGGACGTCGGGCAGGTCAGGCGGAGCAGGTGCAGTTTCTTCGACTTCATCAGTACCGGGTTCACTTTCCAGGGCACCCTGGATGAAAGCTTCGCTTGTGGGGAGCAGATGTTTCCTGTTCCGACGAAGTCTTTTGTTGTCTTCAAAATTATTTTGGCTAGCTGAACGCCCCTCTCTGCTAGCCCGCTGGACCTTGGGAACTCGGGGCTTGAGGTGACATGTGTGAACTCATACTTGCTTGCAAACCGGCTGAAGTCAAGGCTGCTGAATTGGAGTCTGTTGTCTGTACACACCTCAAATGGAATGCCATATCTCGCAAATGTGGCCCCCAGCTTGCCGATGACGGTTGTTGCCGATGTGTCACGCAGCTCCTCCACTTATGGAAAATTAGAAAGAGCGTCATACACGGACAGATGCGATTTTTCTCTGTATTCGAGCATGTCGATGCCGACCCTATACCATGGGTATTTTGGTGTTGGTCTCATGATAAGCGGTTCCTTAGGCTGACTATAGGCATAGCGTTGGCGAACAGCACATCTATGGACCACATCTGTTATCTCTGCATTAATGTTCGGCCAGAGAATGAATCGCCTGGCCCTTGCCTTACACTTATTCAAGCCGATTTGGCCTTCGTGGACTCGTACCATAATCTGGCTCCCCATGGACACAGGCACTGCACTTTGGTACCTTTCACTAAGATACCTTTCACGACCGACAGCTCCCGTTGGTTTGTGTGCGCAACCATCGTACCCCTATTCGTTGCTAAAGTTTGTCGTAACCTTCGCTTCACTGTAATGCCGCTTAGTTATGCCGCCTTAGATGCGCATATGAAGATTTAGGAGCAAGTGCTTTCGCAGTTGATGACGCCTTGTATGTCTGCCGGTTCCTCAGTGCCGACGAAATGATAACACCAAAGAGCGGCGGAACGGTGACCTCGTCTTCCTCCACATTCAGAGCGTGGTATTCGACGTTAATAGGTGGCATCGCATTCTACGTGGAGGACATTATGAAATGCATCTGAGGTTGATGACTTCGTCATGTTGATCCAGGAAATCTATGCCTAGTATGGCGTTCCTCGCGCACTCCTGTAGGACCAAAAAGCTCATAGGTCTGTCCAGCAATCGCAACTCACCTTGCACATTACAGTCGGTGTTATAAACGAGCCTGTTCCCATATCTGGTCCCTCCCAGGAAGTCTTTAACTTTTCAACTGGGCGACGAAAAGACTACTGACTGCAGAGTAATCCGCTCCGACATCGCCTAACGCGGTGATGCTGTGGCCATCGACAATCAAGTAGAGGTCGTCGTTTCGCCGTCTGGCACTGCGGTCAGGTTAAGGCGTCGGATAAAGGATGCGTCGGTCTACTCTGCTGCTGATACGTCATATTGGGAAGTCTTTTCTTGGCAAAGTCCAGTTGTGGTAACACTCGCCAGGCGGCGTGCTAAGACCTCCTCCGCAGGTCGCCGTCATAGGGACGGAGGAGGCTCTTCGACAGAAGTGCAGTAACCGCACCTCCATCAGTTTCTCCCTTTAGTTTCCCGGATAGGGTCTTGGGAGATCGGCCTCGGTATGGGCCATTGAACTACTGGCGATGCGACGGGATGTAGCGGCCGGGAAAATGTGACCGTAATTGTCATCATCGTGCCCACTGTGCGCCAGCAATGTAGCCGGTAATTTCGCGAGGCCGCTCAGTTGCATGTGGACGCCGCGCGTTCATGGCGAAACTAGGCAGTCCCGTCTCCCGATATACCGGTATTCTGTCCCGCTTCTCGCAGTGCAGAAGAGTGAGCGGTGGTCGGAAGTATGCGAAACGTCGGTCTTGCTCGACGCGTAGCACTGGATTATTGCCGAGTGGGATGACGTCGGATGTGGTAACGGTGGCTAGTTTTGAATCTGCGGATGTGTGCGGTCCTGGCATGGGCAAGGAACGCCGGCAGGTGGGTGTGCCGCAGCAGCGTATGTCACCGCTTCGGGTTAGGTTTGTGGCGGTTCGGGAACTGGGAGCGATCCCTGACTTCCTCGAGAACCATGTTTTGGATGGGCGCTACTGGGACTCAGAATACCGGAAAATCTAGCACAGTGCCTCGCGAACAGTAGACCTCATAATCTCATACTGTTCACCGGAGCAGAAATGATTGCACTGTTTTGGGTGGGTTCCTTATCAGCCCAGCGATGAGCTCCTGCTTCACTTCTATCATGACAGAAAAACCTTGTTCTTCTAAGGCATGTAAGACATAGCAGCGGTGTGGCCGAAACGTCGGGTCATTTGCGCCGTAGCGTCGCGACGTTTTCATTCTGGAGCTGCACACACGCCTCTATGGTTAATTCTGCGCATTCCTTAGGTACGACGCTCGGGAAGATGTCCAAAAATGCGGATTGAGAGAAGTCCCATATTCTACAGAACACGAACTGGAGATGACGTAAACACAACAACCTGTCTCAGGGTTACACTGGTCTTATGGTCTTGAGAAGCCTGTAGAACCCGGGCGTACTGTCGTTGGTACACATCAAACGGAGGTACAGAGCTCTTGATTCCGCATGTTTGTAGAAAATGTGTGAGGAGTTTGTTTAGGTCTCTGCACATGGTGGTGTGGGGTCCTTCTTGACGTTGACGTAGGAGCCACCGTCAAGGACATCTTGGATCTTAGAATTTTAGTCTGGCTGGTCGGCAATCATCCGGAATCCAGAGCTGTGTACCTGCGTTGGATATCCAGAAACGGCATGCACCAGGCTTCTACGGGCTTCCCAAGACCCACAAACGCGGTGTCCCATGAGGCCGATCGTGAATTTTACGTCATCTCCACTTCGTGCTCTGTCGAGTTTCTTGCACGGTACTCCGGCTCCGCTCGTAGGGAACGTAGAGAACACCGGCTGCGGCCGTACGGGACGCGCTTGACAGCTCCGCTCGTGGAGCGCGCTTCCTCATTAACCATCAGCGACGATGACTGCCTCGTGTCATTCGCTGTTCACGATCGTACCCGTAGATCCGGTGGTGGATACAGTGCGTATGGCGATAGAGGGTGACCCGAACCTCCAGGCGACAAGAATCCTGAGCGTTGAGGAGTTGTGCCGTCTTCTGGACTTTGTCTTAAAACCACGTACTTCTCTGCCAATGAAGTTTACTACAAGCAGCTGACTGGCACGGCCACGGGTGCTTCTGTAGCCGAGACAACAGCGAACCTGGTAATAGAAGCGGTGGAAGAAATAGCACTACAGTCTGCCAGCATCACCCTGAAAATATTTCGCTGGTATGTCGACAACTGCTTCTGGATATTAAGAACATCTTATGTAGACTCGTTCGTCACCCATCTTAACTCCATCTAGCAGGCGATTCAATTTATCGTGGAAAGACAAAAAGACAGCTGCTTGCCTCCTCGATGTGCTCGTTAAAAGGACAGGTGGATCTCTACAGTCCGCGGTACACAGGAAATCCTCACATATATTGGACGCTACCCCCATGCTCACTCAAACCACCTCTTTCCGCTATAAGAAAACGGTGGTAGCATCATTGTTGGTAAAGGATCTGAGGATGTGTTCTTTTGGGGCTGAGAGAAAGGCGAAGGAGCTAAAGCTCATTGTGTGACCTCAAAAAGAATCGTTATTGCAAAGCCTTGTTTGAAAAGGTCGGCCGATGCCAGAGCCGCCTACAACAACAGCTTTTCAGAAAAAGCGACCCACTGCCTATTAGCTGTGCAAGGGTGGAAGTCCCCTATTTTCAAAGACAGAAGTCGCCCTTGGACGTGTTCTTCCGCTCATTGAATCAAATTAGCCCACAAACCATCCAGCACGCTTGGCACAAGCTTGGCTGCTTTCTTCCACGACCGTAAGACAGATCGCCGAATAAGATAGGACAAAGGGTGTTTTTTTTTCTATCCTGTGTGCAGAGCGCGATGACACCTACATAAGGGAAACAAAGACCTTCACTGAACGACTGCGACAGCACAAAAGTGACGTGCGACATTTGGAAAGGCAGAAGAACGCTCTCGCAGAACACAGTGAGGTTCATGACCCCCGCATCTCGCTTTACAAGTCCAAGGTAATTGAAGTGTGGACGTACCCACGCAAGCTGCTCTTTGTTGAATCTTCGCACATCCAGGCGACACCTGTAAACATAAACCTCTCCGCAGGTGCACTACCGCCTGCCTATTTCAACCGACTTCGCCGCGTGTTCCAGCCACCAAAGGGAGCGCTCCTATATAAATCTTGATAAAGACTTTCTGCCATAAGGGGCAGAGAACTGGACTATGAATTTGCGTTTTTGCTATAGTATGATCGATTTAATTGAAGTAGATTTAAAAGGCATGAGGACAACTTAAAGAGAGACGGAAAACGAAATAAAAGTTCTTAAATTTTTTGACGAGCCTGGTGGCGAACATGTCACCGCCCCGTTACAAACGGTACGCTCATAGCATCCATCCATCCATCCATGATATCCAACGCCGATTCCTCATTATGAAGGGGGCCATGCTGTCTTCGAAACGCAGGAATTTTTGCGTTTGTGGTTGGTGCCACCTTATCGCAACTGTCATTATCCTGCGCAGCCAGGCAGAAGTCTATCAGATGTTCGCGTTTAGACAATGCAAGGTGATTTTGCTTTGCGTGATTGGCGAGAAAAGTCTTCGGTCGACGATTAAAAAAACAGACCAGCGGTGGAGTATTTCAGCTCTGCGTATTTTTCACGGCGCATACTGATACTGTCATCGATATTCTAGCCCGCAATGAAATGGTGCGCGTTGGGCTGCAAGTTTTGTAGAACGAACGAAGGAATTCCAGAAGCAACATGTAAGGTAAGCATTGCCTGAACAGCAGGTCACAAGAAAGTGAAAAGGACGGAACAACCCAAATGCTGGTTTTACCACTCGTCAGCACTGCTGCACAATGCCAACCACGACACAGGTCCACTTAAGGCAGCTTTTATGGAAAATAAAATGCTTTGCAGCACTTCATTACTTCTTAGATGCTTCAGTCTCTGTTTAATTGCTGTGATAAGGTGACATCCTTGTCAGTTGCATGTAGGTGCTGCCATTTTGCGTCCCAGAACTATTTTCATGACGCGAATAACACACGCAACTAACTTGCTCTCAAACTAATCCTAAGAAATAGAGTGCGGCCTCGCCAAATATAGCAGTTTCAAGTTCACCGTGTAAACTCCTAACACAAAGTACGACTCCTAGTTCTTCTATCGACTTCGAAATTCTCACATGCTTTAGGCGCATAGCAAGGATCATGTTATTCTTGAAGTATCAGGGCACGTGCGCTTCGTCACTTTGGAATTAGGATTGAAATTTATCGAATGCAATAAACCCCAGTAATGCTGTACGCACGAGACAAGATCATATACTACACCACTGTCAGACGTGCCTATATGGATTTGCATGTCATTTTGTGCTTCAATGTCGCTCAACGGTCAAGAGTTAAAAAAAGTCTGGAGTGCTACCTGTACTATCACTGAATGGAGCTATGTAACTTAAATGCACTATAAATGGGTATCATTGTCGGTGGCTTACCTTTCGACGCCACGAGTGTTGCGGTGAGCAGTAAGCCAATTGAGAGCGAAGCCATAGTCAGAATACTTGCATCGAGCATATTGCAAATCGCTATATGTTCTTTCAATGGAGTCGCGCTTCTACAGTTGCACCTTCTTTTATACGAGAGCGAACTTTTTTATTTTCGCATATAAGGAGAATGATCTGGAATTTAGTGTTGATAAAGTTCATATGTCAAGATCTTAAGACCTGAACTAAGACATTCACTTTTGAATAGCATATATTTTTATGCCACTTGACGAGGACAACCTACGGTCAGCACAACCGGACTAAATTTTTCGTGTTGATAAAGAAATGAATAAATGTACAGCTTAATATGAGTTCCCGGAAGGGAAAGATTTCGGCAGCAGAGATTCATTACTTACTGACGCGTGCACCGCCCACGCTAGTGGGACATTTATTTCCCTGTTGACGTCTTTGTGATAACTACGGGTACTCTGTTCTGACGTCAGCACGCCTTATGCGGATCACTGACACTTAAAAAAGTTACGGGCGCAAGCTCAGAGGTTGCTCTTTCTGACCATCTTTGCGAAAATGATATACATGCATGATGTTGATACACGTCCAAAACTAATGCTGATGTCCTGTCGGCATTGTCAACTAGTTCGGCGGTACCGTAATGGTGGCACTGTAGGGCTAGATAATGGTTTTCAGACATGATTGTATTAAGCAAGGAAGTCATTGCTTGTCTTTAAGGTTATGTGTATTTTGTATATTCCTTTTCCCTGTTTTTCAAGTTACGGAGGCTTCCATCGAACAACGAGAATTAATACAAATTCACATGTGTTCCTAATGCGGTTGAAAGCATGTGTCTTGCATATGTCATCTCATAATTAGGCTCCAAATGTCTAGACGACAAACAATGAAAAGCGTGTAACTGCAATAATGTGTAAAACTTGATCGCCGTATGTCCCTTAAAGTTACATTCTATGCTTTTATTTGACATTATGTTGCGACGTCATGTGTGTTGCCTACGCGAAGAAGTGATATTCGATCGAGTACAAGCTTATATTGGCCACATCGTGCTAGGATACCGATACGCGCGGGAGCTTTCCTTACTTCGTTCCGCTAGGGCGCAGGCTGAAATGCCGTTTTATAGAGATAGCAATTACATAAGGACCCTTGAACAGGGTTCTCGCCGTCACCGTCGTCCTCCGTAAACATATAATTATATCTATATAAATCGAAATCTCCAAGGGAAAACTTAGGCCCCTTCCGCTGCAAGGCGAGATCGCACTAAAGCTTAGCCTACTGAAACAGGTCGTTTGACAGTCATCTGATAGTTTGGCAGGAACATGCCACGGGACATTGGGTTAAGTGTTGTGGCGGCAGTTTGTCACGTGATATCTTGTTACGTGATTTTAGCGGAAACGTGTCATGTGACATTTTCTCACGCGATTTCCTGGGGAACACATCACGTTGTCACCCAAAATGACATAACGCAATGTCACGGAACTTCTTCCCCAAATTACCCAACGAAATGCCACGTGACACGTTCCTGCCTAAATTACGTAACGCAACTTCACCTGACATGTTCCCTGCGAAAATGGCGTAACGGAGGGCCGCGTGACATCTTCCCGCCAGAACCCAAATGTCACCTCACATCTTCTTGTCAAACTCACATAGTGCAATGTGACATGAAAAATTTTGGCGAGAATCATGTAAGGCAATGTCGAGTAACTTCCTCTCGCCAAAATCACACAAGACTTTCTCACGTGATATGTTTCCGCCAACATAACGTAACACAATATAACGTCACATGTTGGGCATGGCGCGCATTGTCGCGTAATATGCGCTTGAGCTGGCTTCCGCCGAAGAGGCCCGTGTTTGCGAGTAGGTTGGTCCTGGCGCGGGTCGCCTCGGCTATCACTTTTTATTAGTTTTTTTTCTTAGACGCATATTTTAAACCTTTGCCTTACGATGTCCACTTTTCCTGTTCAAATGCAAGTCGCTAAGGTCATCCCTGTCTTTAATAATGGTGATAAGAGTAACCTTGCTAACTATAGGCCCAAATCACTACTTCCTGTTTTTTCCAAGGGCAGATAAAAAGCCATTGTAACACGTCTATCCAGTTTCATTGAGCGACATAACGTTATGACGCCATTCCAACGCGGTTTCAGGAAAAATAGGTCGATTGAAACTGCATTGCTGGCGCAGACAGAATTATTTCTTCGAAACTTTGAAGAAACAGGCCTGATATTAGCCCTTTTTTATTGACCTTAAGAAAGCCTTCGCCAGTTTAAATCATAAAATACATATTGCCAAACTTGAAAGCTATGGTATCCGAGAACGTGCCGTTGAACTCGTGAACTCTCATTTGTCGCATCGATGTCAATGCGTTAATGTAAATGGGCACTCATCAGAAAGGCTAGTTCTTACCTCAGGTGTGCCGCAGGGAAGTACACTAGGGCCTTTTTTCTTTAATTCATTTATTAACGACATCGTCAATATTCATAATAACTCATTTATTTTATATATGCGGATAACACAAGTGTAAGAATCCTGATGAATTGATAAGAAAAGCTAACGAAATCCTTGCCAAACTGGAAGGCTGGTGGAAACTAAATTCTCTAGAAATTAATGCAGCTAAAACGAAAGCGACCATTTTCCGCCATAAGGGTATAATTCTATTATTTTATGAATCTTTTACTTATAGCTCCAAAGACATAAAAATCGTATCAGCATTTAACACCCTTAGTGTTTGGTTTACGGAAAAGTTCCTGTAGGATGTGTATGTTAGCCACGTGTGTTTAGCTGCATCGCGTTTCGTTAGTCTCTTATACCGCAATTGCGTTCTTCCAACTAATATCAAGATGTTGCATTTCAAATCTTTGTTTATGTCTTAAGTAAATTATTGCCAACTGGTATGGGGCACTGGTACGCACACAGCCCTAAAGAAGCTCTACGTCCTACAAAAGAAAGCATTATGCATGATTTTTGCCAAAGATCATCCTACTGCACAGATCTTCCAAGCTGCTGATATCCCAACGGTTTTTAATACTTATAACTTACGCCTTGTTCTTAGATATAAATATGAAATAAACAACAATATTCTAAAGCTTGCAGATTTCGCAGAGTTAGCCGAATAGTATTCTTCATATCCCTTCCTGCTCATGAGAAAGTACGAAACAAGAACACCACGAACACATTACGGGGCCCAGATGCTACGAATAACTTTGCCCTCTGTCTTAAATCTTTTATCGCAAAATGATTTTGATATTTCTTCTTGGAGGCCTGCGCTTCATGATTTTTCCTGAACAGATATCTAAAATGTCAGTTTTTGAACTCCTTTTCGATGTTTTGTGCGTTCTTTTTCGAAGTTATCGCTGATGTTTTTTGCGTTCTTTTTGATGAGTATGTGCAAGAATAATGTATGTTCTCTGTGTGTTTGTACTTATGTACGCCAGTTTTTGTATACCGTCACTGCATGCCGAACTGTAATCGGCTGGGAGGCCTAGTGAAGCTCACAAGAGCTTTTTATTCCCATGCCCTCTATTTCTTGAAGTGGTAAATAAATGATTGATTGATTATTTGATTGAATACTGCCAATCTCGCCAGGGTTATTTACAGGATTGGGTTAAAAAGGCCTACAGGCATTATGGTAGAAAATTATGCAATAGTTAGGTAGGCTAACAAAATAATCATAAGAATAATAATCATGAGGGACCTATGTTATTAAAAAGACAATTAAAAATAAAGAAGGCGAAATCAAGCACAAACTCTCAAGTTGATAAGCATTACCACCATTCTATACCACAAATTTCTAATATACATAAAAAAATCACGCATCTCCACGAAGTGAATCATGACGAGTGGGCGAAGCACTGGGTATCGTTCGGTGTTACCGTAAATCACCTGTGACATTGCCCACTCGTACATGTAAATGAGTGACAACGTGTGTGTATATTTACACACGCGTTGTCATTTATGCTCCTGGTCTTTATGAGGTTCCCGCGCTCCGACGTCGTATATCGTGCCGAGTCCCGGATAACTTTTAGTTAACGCTCGCGCTGCGAATCCTTATAGTTCAACTACGCCCAAGAGAAATGTGCCACCGGCACTACATTACAGGTCAAGATCCAGGCCTATATTTACGGGGTGGCCGGTGAACAGTTGTGCAGCACGAGCAGTCGGTTTTTGCACTGATAACAGCGCGCTTTGGGGCCACACCTTTGGGGCTTTGGGGCCACACGTTCAAATGATGAAAGTTGTTCAAATGTGGAAGTTATGATGAAAGATAACTTAAACCTGGATCTGGCACTTAAGTGACCCTAACATGCAGACTACACAATGAAGAACCGCAATTGACGTGGTTTACCACAGACAAACCTTGGCTTAAAACTGCTGTGTCGGAGCCATTGAGATCGCTGCTTGCTACTTCAATCGGACCGTCTTCGTAGTAATTGAGAAACAACAAGAGAAAGACTGAAAATAAATGCGTTACACCGTCTTTGTGGCAAGTGAGAAACAACAAGACTAAGACTCAAAATAAATGAGTTACACTTTAAATAAACATGTCTATTCTTTAATGTAACCATAACCAATTGAGAGGTAACAACCAAACCTAAACACTCAGACGTACTACGCCAAACGATAAAGGTGTAACCGTACAGATAACCAAGATAAGCAATAACATCAGCCGTACCACTCGCTGCGCATACCCAGACATAATTGAGTTAAGCCACAACCAATTATTTTCATCAACTTCTGTATGCGCGGCGCAATTTATCACTGGTAGCAGGTCCTGTCTGTATAAAAAACAGCTTTTATAATGACATTTTTGCACTGACAATTTCATGTGAAATGCTGCGAAGTGAGTGAACCGTGTGCTGATTGCGCATTTCATCTCTTGTAATTCTCGAAGCGATCGCACAGTTCCCGGCATCTTTTCAAAAATGCGACATTACACTATGTATTTTTGTCGCCAATTGGACTCACCTTACGAGAGAACGTTACCTAGAACAATAATCATATGCAGAAGGCGCCGCTCGCTTTCTACGCCAGCGCCGTGTTCTTTGGCAAAGCCTGCGACTTCACAGTCCGTGCACTGTACCTCGGTGAGCAGTTGTTCGAAGGGATGGTTTAATGTTTCCTCTTTTTTCAGAGCTCCAGCGAGCACAACACTGGAGACAGAAGACTTCACCCTGAGACTGAGGAATGACACAAACGAGTATCGGAGGCCACCTCATTCTAGAAGCCGTTGAGGCCTCATTTGGACCAGGAGGTCAATGTCATGGCGACCGGCCTCGCCATTCCCGCCTATAAAATGACGGTGAAGATGTGTTGTATCGCCAGTGCTTTTTCAGAGGTGGTTAACTAAAGTGTGGAACAAACTGTCAAGTATTTTAGCGTTAACTGAAATTCTTAGAGACGCAGTCAGAAATTGACCAATAGAAAATAGCACATGCCTGATTACGGCTAATTGGCTGCGGTGTTCGCTGTAGACAAAAGCAGCACGCTTGATTAAAAGACAATGATGCTCTTTATAGCGTTTTCTTGATTTTTTTTTTTGCACAATGTCGACAATATGCCGACAGCGTGGTGCAGGCCAGCATTCACGGAAAGCAACCTGGGACAGTGTGACACTAGGCGTCTCAAGCTGTTTAGATTCGAATGAGGTTTGGTGCAGCGTATGCTCTTCAATCGATAGTGGTGCTACACAGGAATATCTAATGTCATTCATTCACCATATGAGTGACAATATGGCTAAGAGAAACAGCCAGAGAACCTCAGGAACATAAGTGTGGAGTAGCTGAGAAATCACCCTATCAGTTGAGAGCAACTGCAGGAATTTGCTTTACTGAATAAAGGAGCACGGAACACTTCAGTTATGGCTGACACGGGAGCGCTTAAGGGGGCACTTACTGATGACGTTTTCAATTGTCGTATAAACTCGGAACTGTAGCAAAATGCGTCAACCAGAAGGAATGGCAGAATCGTCAAACAGGCGCTAAATAACAGCGCAGTATGAACAGTGCACTCAAGCGAACGGCGTTCTCTGTTGCACAGTTTGGACAAACAGCGGCGCCGGGCAAACGCCTCTAAACTCGAGAATAAAAACATTTTGTGACAGCCTGCCGTGCTGTTTTAAGCTTAAAACAAGGAGGTCATGAAATGACCCAAAGTAATAACTTATTCACTTAGATGCATCACAAATGTTCAATGATGCACTTTTGTCCATGGGGTAGACAGTGCACATTAGCTTCAAATGCGAATCATTCGAGTTCAGAAATCGTTCGCTTCGAAGAGCAATAAATATCACCGTAAGGCAGCCGATAATCTCAGTATATGCAAATGTCGCTGCATTCTAACAGCACTGGAAAGCCCCGTGTGACAGGGGTCTTATTCAATGCCTCGGAAGTGTTGCTTTAAATAGCATTGTTTAAGAAAGACAGCCGTCGAACTTGCTTATTATTTGACACACTACACTTTACAATGTCTACTACAAAGGTACTGTCCACAAACCTCTAATCCTAGAGTTTGTGCTGAAAGTATAAGTTTTAATTTGAAAACTGCTCCCACAAGGTAGAGGTAAGCTGACGAAAATTCAAATATTTCATCTCAATTAGAAGACACCTGTGATCAAAATAAGAGCCGAGATCGCGAACGAAGCCTTGTGGTTGCCTGTGTTTGTGGTAATGACTTCATGACCTCTCTTCTTCAGCTGCCTGTTTCCAGTAATTTGTTGCAGTGTGAATGTCTGGGCGAAATATTAACAGCAAAGCTGTTAGGCAAAGAGATGTAAGGCAAAGAGATGTAAGAAACTTTAACATGAGAGAAATAGAGAAAGCAGTGGAGAAAGGCACCAGCATTAAATCGGTCAAAAAGAAACTGCACTTAGGACAAAACAAAATGCATGCACTAAAAGATAAACAAGATAACGTTATCAACAGTTTCACCGAAATAGTAAAGGTAGCAGAAGATTTCTACTCGGAACTGTACAGCTCTCAGACAGACCATACAACCTTAATAGAAATAGAACCAGAGGAGAACACCGAAATTCCATGTATAACCGCTGACGAAGTCAAAAAAGCTGCCAAAGTCATGTCCCGCGGTAAAGCAGCTGGTGACGATGGTATAACAGCCGACTTGATCAAAGACGGAGGAGATATTGTACTTGAAAAACTTGCATCGCTCTCCACGAAATGTATCAAGACATGTAGCGTACCGCGCAGCTGGAAAAATGCTAATATAATCCTTATCCACAAGAAAGGTGACATAAAGGACTTAAAGAATTACAGACCAATCAGCCTACTCCCAGTAATATACAAGCTATTTACAAAGGTAATTTCTACGAGGATAAGAGAAACACTCGACTTTAACCAACCGAGAGAACAAGCTGGTTTTAGGAAAGGTTACTCGACAATGGACCACAGCCACGCTATCAACCTAGTAATTGAGAAGTACGCGGAATATAACAAACCTCTTTATATGGCGTTTATCGACTACGCGAAAGCATTTGACTCGATAGAAATACAAGCAGTTCTAGAAGCTCTACGTAGACAAGGGGTACCTGGCGTATACGTGAGAACCATAAACAACATATACAAAGATTGCACAGCCACACTACTCCTACATGAGAGAAGCAGAGAAATCCCGATCAGGAGAGGCGTGAGACAGGGCGATACAATATCTCCGATGCTATTCACTGCATGTTTAGAGGAAGTCTTTAAACGTCTAGACTGGGAAGAAAAGGGCATTCGAATAGACGGAGAATATCTAAACAATTTAAGATTTGCAGACGACATTGTGCTTTTTAGCAATGATGGTGACGAACTACAAAACATGATTGATGACCTAAACAGGGAAAGCATTAAAATTGGATTAAAAATGAATAGGCAAAAGACCAAAGTTATGCTCAATAGCTTAGCTAAGGAACAGGAATTTAAAATCAACAATGAACCCTTACAATGTGTAAACGAATATGTATATCTGGGACAGTTAATATCAGGAACTCCTACCCAGGAAAATCCAAACTAGAAGAGAAGCTCAGGGGAAGATGGATGCTTGAATTGATGAACAAATCGCAAGGTACGATTTAAAACAGGGAATGTCGCGGGAGCCAACGTTTCGACAAGCGGACTTGTCTTCGTCAGGGCGGCAACTGCCTTCTCCAGCGTTCGTTTATGTACGCCTATGTACACCCTCCCCCGTCCTCAGAAAGAGAGGAGGAGAAGAGCAACACGTGCGAACATACACACACACACACAAAAAAAAGGGGGGGGGGTTGGGTGCAAGGGTATTTGGGTGACAGGTGTTAGCGTGACTACTATAAATGGCAAGAGCGAAAGTTTCTAGAGAATCCGCCCTTTGTACATATCTTGCAAATGCACTGTGTGCACAGGGCTAGAAAGCAGTGTGGAAAAAAGGAAACACACGCTCGGAACAGAAGTTACTCCTATGTCATGTGTCCCCCTCCTCCACCCCGTACCACCTGCCCCGCACCAACAATGCATTTCATGGAAAGCATGGGGCTAAAAAAAGGCAACTACACTGTTTAACGTCCTTGTTCTCCTGGAACTGGATGCGGGTTCAGCACCTGAAAGTAGACTTTCTGGGAGAAACATTGTTAGCTTGTGCATACCTCAACCTTTTGTCGTCTTTGTTAACACTCTTCCGTATCTAATGGACTCAAGAGTTCCCTTTGAAAGGTTTATGCCTGTAGGTTGGAGAGTATTGAACCTGTATATGAGATACGATTCCCTGTATTTTCTGTCCCTCGGCGAGCGGAAGTTTCCTTGGAGTATGTAGAGTTTCAGTTCATCGAAATTATGACCTGTCATATTAAAATGCTGCGCCACTGCCTTCGGCAGGTTATTCGCGGTGTCCGCGCGGTGCCCGTTTAATCTAACATTGATTGGTTGACCAGTTTCGCCGACGTACTGCTTGTGACAGAGTGAACATTCCAACATGTAAATAACGTTCGAACTAGTGCAAGTGAAACTTGATTTTACATGATGGACATAGTCACTTCCCGTGCTTTTAACTTTAAGATCATTTTGAATATGCTTGCAAGTCTTACATCTGGGACGGGAGCAAGTTATTACGCAGGCGGTGCGCTGAGGGTTTACTTTGGCATGTACTAGCAGGTCTTTAAAGTTTCTATTACGGCGGTAGGTGACTCTTGGTATTTCCGGAAACGCTTTTCTAAGGCGATCGTTGCTTGTTAGTATTGGATAGTATTTCCGAAGAATATTATTTATGTTTGGAAGCGAGTTGGAGTATTTCGTTATGAATGCTAGCGGCTGGTTGGCCTGCGCTTTAGGTGCTCTTTTTTCTAGCGCTGGTGTCCTATCTAGTTTAAGCGCGTCATTGTATGCCTTGTTGAGAGCGTCGTGCGGGTGATTTCGTTCAGCTAAGGTTGTCTTTAAATTGCTTAAATGGTGAACGTAATCCGCGTCGTTGCTACAAATCCTTCTTATGCGCCTTGCCTGTCCTATAAATATGCCCTGTTTGCAGTGTCGCGGGTGATGGCTACTATAATCTAGATATTGCTGGCTATCCGTTGGCTTTCTGTAAAGTGTCGTCTTTAGTTTTCCTTTTTCGATGGATACTGTCGTGTCGAGAAAATCAATTTTACTAGAAGAGTGCTGCATAGAAAACTTAATGCTGGGATGAAAGTTGTTAAAATGCTCAAAAAATGTGCTTAGTGCACTTACACCATGTTCCCAAATAATAAAGATATCGTCTATGTAACGGAGGTAGGTGCGAGGTTTTAGCGGCGACAATTCCAAAAGCTGTGCTTCTAGTTGCCCCATGAAGATATTGGCGTAGGTCGGCGCGAAAGGAGTTCCCATACTGGTGCCAAAAATTTGCAGGTAGTTGGTCGAGTCAAATTCAAAGTAATTAAGTGTAAGTACTAATTTTAGTAACGTGATGTAAACTTCAGCGGCGTGTGCACGTTTGCTATTCTGTATTGCTTTCGAGAGCGCTTCGATTCCTTCTGTGATAGGTATATTCGTGTATAGGGAAGTGACATCTAGCGTTACCAAAATAGCCTGATCTGAAAGTGTTTGTGTTTTGGTAATAGACTCTATAATCCGCAGAAAATGAGGCGTATCCTGAATAAAGGACGGAAGGTTGGGCGGTATGTCGGATAGATGGTGATTAAGAAACTTCGATAATGGCTCTGTCGGGGTGTTGTTGTTAGACACTATGGGTCTTCCCGGTATTTCAGCAGTAAGTAGTTCGTCTGTGCTAACCTTATGGATCTTAGGAAGGAGGTAGAAGCGGCCTGCTTGCTTGTTATCAGGCATTAGGAACCGGTACTCGGATTGTGTGATTAATTCGCTGGCTAAAAGATCCGTTATCGTACGCCGTATCCTGTTGCTGTATTCTACAGTTGGGTCGGAATCTAATTTTCGGTAATGTGCATTGTTAGAGAGCTGCTTGATTGCCTCGTTCTTGTACTTTTCTATCGGCCATATTACTATACACCCGAATTATTCAGGCGTCGCAGTGATCAGCAAAAATATTAAGTACAGAATCAGGAATGAATTTAAGAAGGTCCTGTGACTTAACTTTGGTGGATCGCGTGTTGCTACTGTTGGTAGAGTGTGTTGCGTCTTGTTCTGTATGGGACGTTTCGTTAGGGCGTGTCCTTGGTTGCGTCTCCTTAAATTCATTCCTGATTCTGTACTTAATATTTTTGCTGATCACTGCGACGCCTGAATAATTCGGGTGTATAGTAATATGGCCGATAGAAAAGTACAAGAACGAGGCAATCAAGCAGCTCTCTAACAATGCACATTACCGAAAATTAGATTCCGACCCAACTGTAGAATACAGCAACAGGATACGGCGTACGATAACGGATCTTTTAGCCAGCGAATTAATCACACAATCCGAGTACCGGTTCCTAATGCCTGAT
This sequence comes from Hyalomma asiaticum, assembly GCA_013339685.2. Lineage (NCBI taxonomy): Eukaryota > Metazoa > Arthropoda > Arachnida > Ixodida > Ixodidae > Hyalomma > Hyalomma asiaticum. Next base: position 139,191,274 of record CM023484.1, on the reverse strand, counting down.
AACAAGCAAGCAGGCCGCTTCTACCTCCTTCCTAAGATCCATAAGGTTAGCACAGACGAACTACTTACTGCTGAAATACCGGGAAGACCCATAGTGTCTAACAACAACACCCCGACAGAGCCATTATCGAAGTTTCTTAATCACCATCTATCCGACATACCGCCCAACCTTCCGTCCTTTATTCAGGATACGCCTCATTTTCTGCGGATTATAGAGTCTATTACCAAAACACAAACACTTTCAGATCAGGCTATTTTGGTAACGCTAGATGTCACTTCCCTATACACGAATATACCTATCACAGAAGGAATCGAAGCGCTCTCGAAAGCAATACAGAATAGCAAACGTGCACACGCCGCTGAAGTTTACATCACGTTACTAAAATTAGTACTTACACTTAATTACTTTGAATTTGACTCGACCAACTACCTGCAAATTTTTGGCACCAGTATGGGAACTCCTTTCGCGCCGACCTACGCCAATATCTTCATGGGGCAACTAGAAGCACAGCTTTTGGAATTGTCGCCGCTAAAACCTCGCACCTACCTCCGTTACATAGACGATATCTTTATTATTTGGGAACATGGTGTAAGTGCACTAAGCACATTTTTTGAGCATTTTAACAACTTTCATCCCAGCATTAAGTTTTCTATGCAGCACTCTTCTAGTAAAATTGATTTTCTCGACACGACAGTATCCATCGAAAAAGGAAAACTAAAGACGACACTTTACAGAAAGCCAACGGATAGCCAGCAATATCTAGATTATAGTAGCCATCACCCGCGACACTGCAAACAGGGCATATTTATAGGACAGGCAAGGCGCATAAGAAGGATTTGTAGCAACGACGCGGATTACGTTCACCATTTAAGCAATTTAAAGACAACCTTAGCTGAACGAAATCACCCGCACGACGCTCTCAACAAGGCATACAATGACGCGCTTAAACTAGATAGGACACCAGCGCTAGAAAAAAGAGCACCTAAAGCGCAGGCCAACCAGCCGCTAGCATTCATAACGAAATACTCCAACTCGCTTCCAAACATAAATAATATTCTTCGGAAATACTATCCAATACTAACAAGCAACGATCGCCTTAGAAAAGCGTTTCCGGAAATACCAAGAGTCACCTACCGCCGTAATAGAAACTTTAAAGACCTGCTAGTACATGCCAAAGTAAACCCTCAGCGCACCGCCTGCGTAATAACTTGCTCCCGTCCCAGATGTAAGACTTGCAAGCATATTCAAAATGATCTTAAAGTTAAAAGCACGGGAAGTGACTATGTCCATCATGTAAAATCAAGTTTCACTTGCACTAGTTCGAACGTTATTTACATGTTGGAATGTTCACTCTGTCACAAGCAGTACGTCGGCGAAACTGGTCAACCAATCAATGTTAGATTAAACGGGCACCGCGCGGACACCGCGAATAACCTGCCGAAGGCAGTGGCGCAGCATTTTAATATGACAGGTCATAATTTCGATGAACTGAAACTCTACATACTCCAAGGAAACTTCCGCTCGCCGAGGGACAGAAAATACAGGGAATCGTATCTCATATACAGGTTCAATACTCTCCAACCTACAGGCATAAACCTTTCAAAGGGAACTCTTGAGTCCATTAGATACGGAAGAGTGTTAACAAAGACGACAAAAGGTTGAGGTATGCACAAGCTAACAATGTTTCTCCCAGAAAGTCTACTTTCAGGTGCTGAAGCCCCCATCCAGTTCCAGGAGAACAAGGACGTTAAACAGTGTAGTTACCTTTTTTTAGCCCCATGCTTTCCATGAAATGCATTGTTGGTGCGGGGCAGGTGGTACGGGGTGGAGGAGGGGGACACATGACATAGGAGTAACTTCTGTTCCGAGCGTGTGTTTCCTTTTTTCCACACTGCTTTCTAGCCCTGTGCACACAGTGCATTTGCAAGATATGTACAAAGGGCGGATTCTCTAGAAACTTTCGCTCTTGCCATTTATAGTAGTCACGCTAACACCTGTCACCCAAATACCCTTGCACCCAACCCCCCCCCCTTTTTTTTGTGTGTGTGTGTGTATGTTCGCACGTGTTGCTCTTCTCCTCCTCTCTTTCTGAGGACGGGGGAGGGTGTACATAGGCGTACATAAACGAACGCTGGAGAAGGCAGTTGCCGCCCTGACGAAGACAAGTCCGCTTGTCGAAACGTTGGCTCCCGCGACATTCCCTGTTTTAAATCGTACCTTGCGATTTGTTCATCTACCCAGGAAAATGAAATTCTCCGTAGAATAAGGCTGGGCTGGAGCGCATTCGGAAGGCATTACGAAATCATGACCGGACACTTGCCGCTCTCATTAAAGCGAAAAGTATTCAATCACTGCATTCTCCCAGTACTAACGTACGGTGCAGAAACATGGAGAATAACGAAAAAACTAGAGATGAAACTGAGGAGCAGGCAACGTGCAATGGAAAGAAAAATGATAGGGGTAACGCTAAGAGATAAAAAACGAGCGGAGTGGATCAGAGAACAGACAGGAGTAGCCGATATTATCTTATTAATTAAAAGAAAGAAGTGGACCTGGGCAGGACATGTCATGAGGAGGAAGGATAATAGGTGGACAGTAAGAGCGACGGAATGGATACCACGAGAGGGAAAACGCAACAGAGGTAGGCAAAAGGTTAGATGGAGCGATGAAATTAAACAGTTTGCGGGCATAAAGTGGAACCAACTCGCTCAGGATAGGGTGGATTGGAAATCGTTGGGAGAGGCCTTCGTCCTGCAGTGGACCTAAACAGGCTGATGATGATGATGATGATGATGTCAGTGAAATCATAACAATGGCGACTGTATGGAAAAACTACCATTATTATTGGTCCTGGCTCCCAACAGTGCGCGTGCACCACTTCTACGCAATGCAGCGCTTACCAAGAGTGTAGCCAAATTTTTTTGTGTGTGTGAGGGTGGTGGGGGGTGAGGGGTAGCAGCATCAGCTTTCCTATACGTGATGTGGCGGATAATATCGTTAGTTTGAGCAGCCTCAATACATGTACCGTATTTACTCGCATAATGATCGCACTTTTTTTTCAAAAAAAATTGACGCGAATTTCGGGGTGCGATTACGCGGGGTAAATTTTCCGCGAAATAATATTTTGAGCACCGAGAACGCAAACAAGTCGCGTATCAGAATTCTTACGATAGCTATCATGAAAGTAACCAAAAATAAAAGTAGAGTAAGGCTTGCCTTTGTAATAAACGCACACATTGCGCAGGAACAACACGCACTGCATATTGCCCTTCAAACTTTTCATTCACTGACCCCCTAACTTTCATTCCGCGTCTGAAGCGTCACCGGCGTCAGTGTTATTGGCGCTCAAATTCCTGTCGGAACCGGCAGTGTCATCGCAGTCCCACAGAAGGTCATCTTCCGTTCCGTCGAGCGCGTTAGATATGCCTGTCTTATTGAAGCTGTTGGCGTGATGAAAACTACGGCATTTGCCTTTACTGCTGTCCTAATATGGCACGTTTCCGCCAAGGGCGGGCAAAAATCACGCATCTGCTTGGTGCGTGCTGTTCACTTGGTAAGTCTTGAGTCATTTACGTAATGTTCGACAATGGTAAACATGATGATCGTCGGCTGGACTTGGCACACGACATATCGCTGCGGCAATTTCGGGGTGCGATCATTACGCGGGGGAGAAAAAAAATCGAATTTTGGCGATAAAATTTAGGGGTGCGATCACTACGCGAGTGCGACCATTATGCGAGTAAATACGTAAATAAAAAAATAGGACCCCCCCCCCCCCCTTCGCTTGCACATGTGCGTGTGAAGAAATTAAGTAAAAAGTAAAGTAAGCACAGTAAAATAGGTACAGTGGGCGTTTGCAGCAAGGGCCTGTCGTACTACACGTATGAACAGTCGCATTGTAATACGGTTTAACGTGGGCTATCAGACCTTGGAATTGGGTCTGGTTTAGCAATTAATACAAACCTCTGAGTGGCGCAGGATACCGTAGTGACCGACTCTGGCGAGATTTTTACCGATGGGCGTAAACATCACCACTACACCAGTGTTATTCCCGTCTCCGAGCCAACTTAAAACGCTCGCGGCCGTAGTCCTCTCTCAGAACCTCTCAGAGTTCCAAAGCCTTAAGAAACACCGCGACACGTTTTTTTTTTCCGTATCCAGGCATGATTCACCGTAAATTTCCAACCCCAACTGAAACTTTCAGGAATGAAATTGTTGTAGTAGAACCGGTTGCTTGAATCATTTCCGCGCGAAGCGTCGAGAGTTAAGCGGTGAGCGGAGGTTGCACTAGCAATTTCGATGACCCCCCCCCCCCCCCCCCCCAGTGACGCCCCTGATGTTCGCACCTGCGCTTCTTCCTTCTCTTGTCCTAGTACTCTGAGTCCCACTACTACAATGGTAAACGTGCGGCTGTGAGCGACACATCGCGCATATGGAAGCATATGTAAAAAGAGCCATGCCTGCGCGGAACCGCAGGACAGTGACAGCGTAAGCTGGAAGACCTACCTTCTTAGAGGCCATTTTAAACGCCTCAGGAAACTAGTGCAAGTAGAGTTCGTAGATGTACCCTGCTCGATAACTCTTATCATTTCGCCAAGTAGGGAAGAGGGAAGTACCCACTACGCCATAATTACCCTGGTATTGCAGCGAGCAAATCTGCATAACTGCACATCTTAGTCTCTTGGCGTCGTTTTCCCGAGAACGAACCGCACTCTCCGCCTCGCGTCGACGGCGAGCTGCGGTTTGGGCTTCTGTCTGCACAACTGTCTCTAGTGCCCGACGTTGCCTTGCTGCAGCAGTACACGTAGCTCTGCGATTCGCTTGTTCAGCAGCAGTCTGAACCTTACGAGGTGGAGCCATCAGGTATATTGAAGAGCTAAGTCAGGTTGCTGATGGGGCGGCCCATGTCGCCTGCCGCGCTACGCATGACACGATACAACAAAACTGCTTCAAAGGGCAGCGCTTCGTTATGATGATGACGGAAAAGTTGAAGATTGTTTCATAACGATGATGTTGATGATGCCTCTGTAATTGGTTCAGAGCTACAGACCATGCATCCCTGTGTTTTTGCAAATGATTCCTCCAACTGGCTATGCAATCCACTTTCCTCGACGTGTGGTGGCGTATTATTATCGTGCAACGTAACATTACATTTGTTATTGTGATTCCTCGGGAGACGTTATACCTTCTTAGGTCCTTTAGCGAAGGTTTTTCAACCACAGGCGTGGCTCAGTGGTAGAATGCTCGACTGCCACGCAGAGGACGTGGGTCTGAATCCTCCTCGGTCGTGGCTCTTTTTTCTAAAATTTGCGCAATAGCCGTTACGGACACTGGCGGCGGCGGCGGCGGCGGACAACTGCAGCGCCAAAAACGGCCTTTGTTTTGATCTCATAACAGCTTTGCCCTGTAAAATCCGGCACATGCCATGCACTGTCAAAATCGGCTTTATGAGAAGCAGCCAGTGAGTAAATGCATATGCCAAATTCTTTGGGAAAGAGGCAGGCGTGACGAGTAGGACCAACGTGTTCGTACTGGCTGGTTCTGTGCGTAAACTTACCAGGCACATCTATGGCAATGTGGTGTCTGTGCATATGTGTGCACGGACATCTCTTTCGACTGAGCGGCACACCCTACGGTGAGCTCGTGTGCATATCCGAGCTGTCGTTTTTTGGGTATTCCTACAGGCGTCGAACGACGCTAGAGAAGAGCACGCTGATCAATAGATTGCGTATGTAGTATTTCTTGCGTTGCTATAAGTGCGATCGACACAAACCACGGGAGCAGCTGAGCCTAGATCACGGAGAAAGAAGTATTTGAGGAGGGGAAACTGCCATGCCACGGCAGCGTACGGCGGCGGCCCGTTAATGCAACGCTTGGCCGAGGAGGAAGTTGAGTTTTCTACGCATCACTACAGATCACGCTGCTGGCCTGTTCCCCTCGTTTACATGTCGTCCTATGGGCGCGACGCATAATTATTGCGTTACCGTCTCATATATTGCAACTTTTTTCAGTTTTCACTCTGTAGCGCCAATAATTGGGGCGGCGGGCATTTTAGCTGCAGTTACTAATAAATGCTGAATTAATTACGTGCGTACAGCGCTTGGAAGAAGCGGCTTCCACTCACTTCAGAGCCGACGACGCATGCGCTGGAAGCCATTCGCTGGCAGTGTTGTGAGCACGCATGTGTAAATCGCTCTAGGATGAAAGGGTGTGAGGGCGGCCGCGTATTCATTGTCATCTGCTGACTCTAGAACAGTCACGGGCTTCCGAAGTGCGACGTCGCGCCGCCGCAGCCGATCGCGGAGGCCACAGCCCGACGCGCGTGTTTCTGTTTTCGGCCGACAGAGGGCGCGTCGGCGCGGTGCCCTAAAGCGTCACCTTATCGCGCCGCCTGAGCCAGCACTCTTTGCCCTCCTCAAGAATTATTGCTCCGTGCCCTAGTTCCACACCACCACCTCAACCGTTGATGCAGTAGATTTACTTACATCTACTGCGTGGCAGGAGGAGCCCAGGACGTGTGGTAGCGTGCTTCCGTGGCACCTAGCTGTCCCAGATTGGATTGCTACTTTCGTTCATTGGACCACGGTTCTGTACCTCTCTGGTGGTTGCATGTACACTTCAATGGAAAGCTTCCACAGAAGATATGTTTCGCTCGCTTGACCAACATAAAGTGGGCTACATGAAATTATTGTTGCCAATTTTTGTTGGTCCGTGAGCAACATAGACCGTAATGGTGGTGTTTAATGATGTGTGGCACATTGCCCCTTTCTCTGGGGATATGCGCAACATGCTGTTGGATCATCGGTAATCGGACCGTGTGCGACACGTACATTATGTTAGAGATATCCATCACTAACACGAGAGCATCCGTCACATAGTGACGTCGAAGCAGCTCCTAAAATAGCATAGGCATGCGTAGTATACAGGGTGCTTTTTAGTTGCAACACATCTTTAAAATTAGAAAGAGATAAATCGCGGGAATGTCTTGTGCACCATAGTGTATACGGATTGGCGGCCTCTAGATACAGAACAATTTCCGTACTAGTGCGCATAATTAGCGAAATTACGCTAATTAACTTTTAATTATCAGGAATTGGTGGCTACAGCAAATGAGTAGTTTGGAGCCCGTCCTCGACACTACCTATCCCAACGATCAAATTTTGAATAGCGGAGTGAATGTCCGAGCTACGCAAACAATTAGTTCCCCGTGGCAGGCTCCTTGAAAACGAAACTCAACGGGAAAAGAGCGTCTGTGACGTCATGTCGCCGCCCCCACGGCTTTCGTCAATCGCCCGCGGCGCCCGACGCCGGAGATAACAAGGAGATAACGCAAGCTGCTTGCGCGGCCGAAGGGGCCGGAGCGGCGGTGACCACGGGCGAGTGGCGAGTGACGAAAGCCGTGGGGGCGGCGACATCGACGTCACAGACGCTCTTTTCGCGCCCGGTGTCGGTTTCAAGGAGCCTGCCACGGGGCACTAATTGTTTGCGTAGCTCCGACCTAAACTCCGCTACTCAAAATTTGATCGTTGGGATAGGTAGTGTCGAGGACGGGCTCCAAAGTACCCATTTGCTGTAGTCACCAATTACTGATAATTAAAAAGTTAATTAGCGTATCTTCTCTAATTATGCGCACAAGTACGGAAATTGTTCTGTATCTGGAGGTCGCCAAACCGTATACTCGTATGGTACACAAGACATGCCAGCGATTTATGTTTTTCTAATTTTAAAAATGTGTTGCAACTAAAAAAACACCCTGTATAGTACTATACCCAAAAGGGCAAGATGGCGTGAAGCCGCGTGGGCCCCGTCAGCCGTCGCCGCCACCCTTACGTCTTCACGTTGACGCACGTGCAAAACTTTAAGAAGCGTTCGCTAGGCCTCACAGTGTTTTGCGAGGCTCTACGGGAAGCCTCGGACCTCGACGAAGTATCCCCACGTGTACCGCTGACAAACCTGGACCAGCCATGTGCACATCAGTTTCGCCTGTCTAACCATGCGTCACTTGTGGAAACAACTTTATTTTTTTCTTCGTCTAAGAAGGAAATAGCCAGCGGTGCTCCCTGACAGACAACTTGTGCCCTGTGGCAAACATAGGACCATTTACACTAAAGAATAAAATGATTGCCATCCTGAGGGTCAAGCACCTCGCGGCACCCCGCCGTCCCTTCTTTATTCGCATCATAACTGCAATTATACTCACGGAAAACCTCCATAAATATTTTTACTCACTTGCCTCTTCATCTTGTCGCCTCCACAAAAGCAACTTGCATTTTGCTGTCAAGGTAGGTGAAATTTATTAATTTATTACTGACTATATAATTTTTGTTAGGAAACTCTCAGTTTAGCGGCGCGTTGTGCTTTCTGTAGTTGATGGACCCAGTTGCACAAGCGTTTTTGCAACCATAACTCTGCTGAAAGCTTCCTTGAAACCATGGGGGGAATAACCTATGTTCATTTGTATGACGTAACATGAAATAATTAAGAAATCGTTCGCATTTGTGTCTTATGGACCTTTATCGGAGCAGAACAAATTTGTGCAACATTATGCGATCATAAAACATTAACCATGCGTAAACCCTATGCCAACGCAGGGGAACTTTGGCCGACAGCGCGGTCATTCTCTTATTGGAGGTTCCAAACGACACACGGATTTATTTTGTACTTACAACAGTGACTATATCGTCTACAAAACACAGCATAGTTACGTGCGTGATATGCAAGTTTATAATTTTTCAGCTAAGTTCCTTCGAAGTGTGCCACTAAGTGGCACTCCTTCCATTGTGCCCTCCATAGTTACCTCACGCTTCACTTACGCAGTCAACCAGCTCCTAGAAACAGCATGAATGAAAGGCTGCATTTAAACGGAAATTCGGATATTTTCCTATAAACCAACTGTAATGGGAGAAGTGCGCGATAGCTCTGTCTGGTTCTGTGGCGAAGGCGCAAGGGACGAAACGTCCACGCATTAGCGCCGGCTCAGCAGGCGAGGCTGGCGAGGCGATGAAGATAACGACGAGATATTCCGGCACATGGCCGGAAGGAGAAACGAAGCGAGGGTGGCGTGCGGAGCGCGCACGTGAGGCGCCGTGTTGGAGGAGCGAGGCGGCGTTCTACCAGCGTGGACGCGGTAGGGGAGCTCCGCTGGAATCACGGTCGGGTGTAGTCCCGAGTGTCTGGCGTGCGCAATTATTCGTGGTGTATGGCTACGCGTGGCGCTGTGCACAGTCGGGTGTAGGTCGGAGTGCTGTCCCGCCGGCCTAGATCCTCGTGACCATGTCCACGACTCTGTGGGGCTTCATCTCCATTTCGCTCCTCGAGGTCAAGATAGACGCCGATACCCGCAGCACGGTGGGGCGTAGTGATGAGTGCTGCCGTCTTTTCGTGCCGCGATTGCCTTGAGTGCCGCGTCGTGTTCAGTACCTCTTCATCACCTGGCCGGCACCACGGAAGAAAAGCAGTGTCGACGGAGCACCTCTCGTCGACGAGCCACCGCGAGGACCTGCGGGTCATCCCGGCGCCTCACCTACTTGGACTTCTCCCGCACCAGCCGACCAGCCTTGGTGAAACTGTTTCAAGCTGTGACTTGACTTGCGTATTTGTGTTTTTTTCCTCCCTTGGATATAAAGTGTTGCCTTCTCTTATATAATAAGTTGGTTCGTCTATGCCGATGTTTTCTCGTGTTTTTTCAGAGCTTTCAGAGAAAGAAGCCTTGCCACAATCTTGAGACTTTGGTACCGGCGCAACCAGACGACTACAAGAGAGACACGGACACACAGGCGCGTACTAACAACTAACTTTATTTTGAAAAGTTACGTGCTTTATAAGAGTCACAGTGAAGCATGGGAAATGGAGGGGGAAGTAAAAAATAAGGGGGAGGGAAACATGCCAACAACGCACGCACGAAAACAGCCAGGTTAGCGCAAAAACGGAGTCAATTGTATTTCTTTGCAATGTGACCCCGATAGCTCTATCAAGAAGTTCAAATTCCGCATCAAGAGGAGGAAGAGCAGGTGTGCTAATGCGCTTGCTGCCAAGTTTTCGGACTTAGACGCGCAATCTTGTCACTGCTCTTGCCTAGAATCGCCGTCCTTTTTACGCTCATTTAGTTGCGCCTGTCGTTAAGTGTAGTGATTGTGTGGCCCGGCTGAAACAAACGAAGATTCTAGGCAAGAGCACTGAGAGGATTGCGAGTCTTTAAAGTGTTTGAAATATTCTCATGACATAAAATATCAAGATCCCAAAAACTATGGCGAGATCGAAGCCAGTTGTTTTGTTCCAGTCCGAACGTGTTTTGTTTTGCCGTACATCAATGGACTTTTAAAACGTAAGCAAAGGGACGTTACCGTGTTTTCCCATGGATGCGTTTTTCTTTTATTTTTTATTTGCATTATACTGCACACCAAGAATCGGTACAGACAGGACAGGTACAGGAGGTAAAAATAGCACGAGAACAGAGGTCAACGTGTCAGAATAATGCGCAGAATGAAAGCATTAAACTTCTAAAAAGTACTTTTAAAGGCTTACATAAAGAATGAACACAAGAAAGATACAAACAACAACTGAGCTGTACATATCAATGTTATAATTTACAGGTAAATCGCTGTTATCGGTTAGTCGGTTCTATTCCGATACCGTACGGGGAAAAAACATAAAAGCATTTGTTTCAGCAGAATATCGGGTTAAAGAATGCATTTGATGATTCAGTGTATGTATCGTGGATTGAAGAGATAAACAGGCATCCGGGTAAAGTGCCAACTTATGATTAAGAAGCAGAGAAAAAAAGTTAAGGCGATTCTTCTTTCGACTTAATTCGAGTTTTTCAATGTTGCTAGCAGCCATGAGTTGTACAGCTTCAAGTTTGTCAATGTTGGCTTTACTAAAGGGATCCCATATAACAGAAGAATATTCTAGATTTGTTCTTACGTACATAAAATAACTGAGTAGTTCAATGTTAGCAGGAGAATTTCTAAACTTATGTTCTAAAAAGCAGAACTCATGGAAGGTGGCATACCATATGTTATTGATGTGAAGGTTCCAGGACAGGTCGTTTGTTACTGTGACGCCGAGATAATTATAGTTGGTTACTCGCTCTAGTGATGATGAACCAAGGCTATATATAAAGTTAAACGGTATTTTTTGCGAATAATGCAAAGATAAACGGTTTTTGAAAGCCACTCCATTTTCAATACACCAGTGTATTATGTTACCGAAATTTGAAATTAAGTTTGTTGATCGCTGGTGCAAGTCACCTTTCGAAAAAGTACACAATCATCCGCGAAGAGTCTGATGTGCGCTCCCAAAAATACAACATTAACAATGTCATTAACATAAAGTAAAAACAGCAATGGCCCCAGAACGTCTTCCTGGGTCACGCCTGATGTCATAGGAAGAAAGCTCAAATTGTTCCCATCTACCGAAACAAACTGAGCACGTTCCATTAAGTAGTCTTCCATCCATGCTATAAATATGTCTGGTAGATTAATTTCTCTAAGTTTCATGATTAGTCTTTGATGGATAACTTTACCAAATCAATCAATCAATCAATCAAAAAAGCTTTATTTTCGCTTCAGTCAATACAGTGTATTGTCACTGCGAAAATAGGGGACCAGAGAAAAAAGCTGCGCTTGCGCAGCTTGACTAAGCTCTGGTCACCCGTACAGCAGCAGTGACAGGACGAAGCAAAGAAAATCTAGCAGAGCATACACATTTTTATGAACAAAAAGTAGCTCGACTTGTGCTCAGAAAAATAAACAACAAAATCAATGTATGAACCATAAATACCTCCAATACATTTACATGAACAAATCCATTAAGGTTTTTTGGTGATGTTGTGAACGTCTACATTTATTTTATCTAGTTCATTTAATGTGGTTGCCAGTACATAATCAAGTTTTTCTTTCCCGTAATGAGTACGCGAGAAAGGTACGTGGTATGGAGGGTGATACCTGAAAGGATATGAAATTGTATTTGCTCGAAGAGTTGGTCTTGCTTCAAATAAATATATTCTTCCCAATGTGGCATTCTTGTAGGTTCTCAATAATTTATGTTTGTATATGTTGTGAATCTTCATAAGACGGTGTCTGTGGAATAAAGTTTCATTGTGTTCTAGAAAGGCGGCGTTTTCTATTGATCGAATAACTTTTTTCTGCACCAGGAATCTTTTCTGTAGGTTTGACAATGTAGTGTTTCCCCAGATTAGTGTGCAATAATATAAATGAGAGTTAAATAGGGCGAAATAAAGCATTCTTTTAATGTTAGTAGGAAAAGTGTGACGGTTCCGGCTTAATACACCGGCTGCTCCACTAAGTTTTGGCAATAAAGTTTTCACATGTTCGTTCTAAGACATATTTTCTGAAAAACTTACACCGAGAATCTTAATATTGTGAGACAACGTTCAGACCGCAAGACTCTTCTTTTTATTGAACCGAGACCGAGCCCCGCTGCCCCAGCCTAAGCGGTGATGATGAATATTTACAGGTGAGAAGATGAAGCAGACGAACAATGCTCACACGTTTTCCCCGCGCGCCAAAGCGGCCAGCCTGGCCATGCCTTAGACTGGGGAGATACGACGAACGAAGGGCTTGAGACGCGAAACATGGACAATCTCTGAGCCACGGCAGCGACGGTCTGGAGAACTCTCAAGGGGAGTGATGAGATAATTAACAGGGGATGTTTGCTGAAGAATTATGTAGGGTCCGAGGAATCGCGACAGGAACTTTTCGCACAATCCGGGAACACGAGTGGGTGTCCATAGGAGCACTTCGTCGCCGGGATGGAAAGCGATGTCACGGTGAGTGCTGTCATAGCGCTCCTGGCGATCGTGTTGACTGGCTTCTGTCCTGAGGCGAGCAAGTTGCGGACATTTTTCAAGGCTGGAGACAAACGTACTGTTCAGGTATAGCTGCCGAACTGTCAGTTGGAGTGTTGAGGAATGAAGCGTCGATCGTAAAAGTCGGCGAACGGCCGTAAACCAGGTAAAAAGGCGAAAACCCTGTAGTGCGTTGAGAAGCGGTACTGTGGGCAAACGTCACAAATGGTAAGATTGTGTCCTAGTTGTCGTGGTTTCGTCCGATGTACATTGAGATTATATCGATTAGGGTGCGATGGAATCGCTCTACCATTGGTTTGAGGGTGGTATGCCGATGTCGTCTTGTGAACTGTGCCGCAAGTTTTATGAACTTCTTCGATTATGGTGGACAGAAAAGTCCTGCCACGGCCGCTTAGGAGGACGCGTGGCACACCATGACGCAAGACAATGGCCTCGAGAAAGAAGGTGGCCACGTCAGAGGCCGAGCTAGAGCGGTGGGGAGCGGTCTCTGCATACCGCGTCAGGTGATCAACCGCTGTTACTATCCATCGATACCCTGCAAGAGTTACGGGAAGAGGTCCAACCAGGTCTATACCAACAATGGCAAAAGGTGCCGCGGGACATGGGATGGGTTGCAACAAGCCTGCAGGAGGCAAAGTTGGCTGCTTGCGTCGTTGACACAGTGCGCAAGAGGAGACGTATTTGGCAATAGAAGTGGAGAGGCCAGGCCAGAAGAAACGACTCCTAATGCGGTTGTACGTTTTGTAGAATCCCAAGTGACCAGCAGATGGGTCACCGTGGAAGGCGTCAAGGACCTGCATACGAAGAGAGCGTGTGATAACGGGCACCCGCTGGTGTCCATCATTAGGATTATAAACATATCGATGCAGGATGTTATTGTCGAGCTTAAATTGCCTGAGTTGCCGGCGTCTTCCGGCTATTGGTGGTGGAGACTCTCCGCAAAGGCGTTGAATAATGCGGTGGCAATATGGATCATCCCGCTGAGAGGAGGCCAAGTGAGTGTAGTGATTGGAGGACAGCGTGCCAACAACAGCTGGTTCTGGTGACGTTAGGGGACGCGTAGCCTCCACATCGCCGGTCGAGCGATGGAGAGGGTTGCTCTGAGTAGGTGGGAGTGGCAGGGGGCAACGAGAGAGAGCGTCGGCATCTTGATGTTTTTTCCCAGATTTGTAAACAATGTCGAAAGTGTACTCCTGCAGCCGCAGCACCCACCGCCCGAGGCGTCCGGACAAATTCATTAGGGATGACAGCCAGCATAAGGCGTGGTGGTCTGTAATCACGGTAAAATGGCGCCCGTAAAGATATGGGCGGAACTTTTGTACGGCCCAAACTACAGCCAAGCATTCTTGTTCTGTTATTGAGTAGTTCTGTTCAGCAGTCGTAAGAGCTCGGCTGGCATAAGCGACGACTCTCTCCCGACCACTGTTATCATGCTGTGGAAGGACGGCACTGATGCCATGGCCGCATGCGTCGGTGTGCAGACTAGTAGGAGAATTCTCGTCTAAGTGATACAGGACAGGGTCTGATGTCAGCACTTTCTTGAGCGTTTCAAAAGTGATGTCGCAGTCGTTCGTCCAAGCGAAGGCAGTGCCCGACGTAAGTAGCTTGTGCAACGGCGACGCAATGAAGGCGAAATCGCGGATGAAGCGGCGAAAATAAGATGCGAGGCCCAGAAAACTTCCTAGTTGCTTTTCGTTTTCCGGGCGAGGGAAGCGTGTCACAGCAGCCACCTTCTCAGGATCCGGTCGAACACCATCTTTACTAGCAAGGTGGCCGAGCACGATGATATTCTTTCTGGCGAAGTGGCATTTTTAAATGCGAAGCATTTCTTAGCGAACTTCAGCGAGTTTGAGCGTATCTATCTATCTATCTATCTATCTATCTATCTATCTATCTATCTATCTATCTATCTATCTATCTATCTATCTATCTATCTATCTATCTATCTATCTATCTATCTATCCGCCTACAATTTTGTGCTCTCCTGGCCGTTTCGTTAATCGGATGTTTACGAAAATTGGTATGCAACATCATAACTACATGACGAACATAAATGACAGGTCTTAACATGAAAATTATGATATGCATGTCATGAGCGGCATGATTTACATGCCACGGTCTTAGGCCTCTCCTGGCCGTTTCGCTGATGGGATGTATGCGAAAATTGGCATGGCACAACATGACTGCCTGACGAACATAAATGGCAGGTCGTGACATGGAAATCATGATATGCATGTCATGAATGGCATGATTTACATGCCACGGTCTTAGTGCTCTCCTAGCCGTTTCGCTAATGGGATGTATGCGAAAATTGGTATGGCACAACATGACTGCCTGCCGAACATAAATGACAGGTCATAACATGAAAATCATGACATGCATGTCATGAATGACATGATTTACATGCCACGCGTTTCCATAACGGGATGTATACGAAAAATGGCATGCCACAAGATGACTGCATCATGAACGTAAATGACAGGTCATAAAATGAAAATCATGACATGCATGTCATGAGCGGCATGATTAACATGCCACGGTCTTGGTGCTCTCTTGGCCGTTTCGTTAGTGGGATGTGTAGGAAAATTGGTATGCAACAATATGACTGCAGGACGAACATAAATGACAGGTCATAGCATGAAAAGCATAACATGCATGTCATGGGCGGCATGATTTGCATGCCGGGCGTTTCGTTAATGGGATGTATACCAAAATTGCTATGGCACAACACGATAGCATGACGAACGTAAATGACAGGTCATAACATTAGAATCATGACACGCGTGTAATGACCGGCATGATTTACATGCCATGGTCCTGGCGCTATACTGCCGTTTCGTTAATGGGATGTATGGGCTCCGTCTACTGACCAGAGGGCGCCACGTAGCTCTCGTCGGACGCCTCAGTGGCGCACGGTGGAAACCGAGGCGACAGCGACGCGCGCGTTTTTTCGCTGCTTTCCGGGCGTGCTGCGAACCACATGAACGCTCGCGGCGTCGCCCTTTGCAACAGTTTGCCGCAGGTTTGGAGCGCACGTCTCAAAGGAAATAAAACGAGAGAAGGTGGGACGGGCGGACGCTGCTGCTATAGAGTTGGAGACGCGCATCGCGTTCGCGTATTTCCCTGTCACAATCTGCCCGATTTTGCTTCTTCTCTCGGCCAGGCAGTGCATTCTGGCGCTGATGTCGCACATGGAAAACTCGACTGCACGGAGCCTATACGAAAATTGGTTTGGCACAACATGACTGCATGACGATCATAAATGACAGATCATAACATGAAAATCGTGACATGCATGTCATTAGCGACATGATATACATGCCACTCGTTTCCTTAAAGGGATGTATACCAAAATTGCTATGGCACAAGACGACTGCATCACGAACGTAAATGACAGGTCATAACGTTAGAATCATGACATGCGTGTATGAGCGGCATGGTTTACATGCCACAGTCATGGTGTTCTTGCGGCCGTTTCGTTAACTTCATATGTAGCAAACTCGGTATAGCGAGACGAGATTGCAAATCCATTTTGCGTTCCTTATGCGTGCTTCGCATTTCCTTGATTCCCACTGCACGTGGGATCTGCCAATTTTTTTTGTGTGTTCAATTCAAGGCCGGCATTAGAAATGCATGTCAGGACTTCGTCCACCCGCTCTAGATGCTGACGAAAAGTAGAAGAAAATATAACTATGCCATCGAGATAACATAGGCAAGTCTTCCACTTGAGGCCACGTAGAACTCTATCTATCATACGCTCAAACGTTGCGGGAGCGTTACATAAACCAAATGGCATCACATTGAATTCATAGAGGCCATCGGGTGTTGCAAAGGCCGTCTTATCCTTGTCCGCTTCGTGCATAGGTATTTGCCAATACGCTGATCGAAGATCGAGACTTGAGAAATATTCCGCGCCCTGAAGAGAGTCAAGGGCGTCGTCAATTCGCGGCATCGGATATACGTCTTTTCGCGTGATCTTATTGAGTGCTCGATAATCAACGCAAAACCGTACCGAGCCGTCCTTCTTCCGGACCAAGACAACAGGCGACGACCAAGAACTGGACGATGGCCTAATGATGTCGCGTTTGAGCATGTCACTGACGTTGTCCTCGATGGTTTTACGCTCTGTGGAGGACACGCGGTAAGGGCGTCGGCGGACAATCGAACCGCCCTCGGTGTCGATGCGATGCACAGCGACGGAAGTGCGTCCCAGAAGCTTCGAGTGGACGTCAAATGACGTGCGGTGTTTTTGAAGTAGAGCTAAGAGATCTTGCTTTTGCTCCGCAGTGAGGTCAGGGTTTACGGTGGCAGTTAACGCTACGGTCGTCGGGTGGTCATCAGTAGGAGTAGGCAGCGGTGGTGTACCTGTGTTAAGCGGCATGGGGGCAAGAGGTTCGGTGTCAGCAAAGCAGTTCACAACAGTACCTTGGGGCAGAACAAGGGGCCAAGAAGTTGGGTTGCGTGCAGTGACCAACGCTCTGCTGTCGCGAAACCGGACGAGGCTATGTGCAATTACAAGCCCACCGGAAATCCAGCGATCACACGGAGCAAGGATCACGTCACCTTTAACGATGGTATCGGACGTCAGCGTTAGAACATTCTCGTCGCCCGGAGGTACAGAACAATCGGCCACCCTGACAAAAGCAGACTGTGAGCATTACTATCAGATGAAAATTCCGTGTCTTTCATGTGAACGACCCGTTGACGACAAGATATCACTGCTGAAGCTGAAGAGAGGAAGTCCCATCCTAGAATAAGCGTGTGAGTACATGAAGACAGGACAATAAACTGGATGTGGTGAAGTATGCTGTCGATGAAAACTCGCGCTGCGCACTCTCCAACGGGCCGAATAGGAGCTTCGTTAGCATATCGAAGAGGATGTCCAGTATACGGCATCTTCACTTTTCTCAAACGCGAACATAGTTCAATACTAATGACGGAAAGCGCTGCACCTGTGTCTACCAATGCTTCAACCCATACACCTTCAACACACACCAACAGTACACTTGAGGGCCGCTTCGGAGGAGTTTGACTGAATCCGAAAGATGCAGCTTTCCCTCCCGAAGCTGCACTGCTTATTTTTCCGGTCGGTGGTCCGAGGACGAAGTAGCTGGTCGAAGTTGAGAAGAGGAGCGCCGCATCGGTGATGGAGAGCGACGACGCGAGAAATGGGAAGGGCCGGCTCCGTTGAAGCCCGTTGGAGATGGTGAACGACGCTCGTAGCGTTGGTAGGGGCGACTATGTTGCGGAGCCGGAGCGGAAAACTTGTACCTTTCATAATAGTCGTAACCCCGTCGTTCGTCCTGTTGACGGCGCCCGCAAAACCTCAAGATATGGCCACGGATCCCGCAGTAATAGCATACCGGTCGAGGTCGGTGCCAGATGTTTGGAGGTGGAAGTGGTGTTCGCGGTGAGAGAACATTCACCGAACCGTGCATTGTGGGCGCATGGACGAGTGGCTGTGGAGGAGACGCGACGGCTGCAACCTGAGCGTAAGTTGGCGTCGGTAGGGGGTCGGAAAGGCGTTGGCAGGGTGTTGGTGTAGGAACTTTTGCGCACGTCATGGCAACAAGTTCTTCCCTGACAACGTCGCGGAGGCTGCTGCCAGGATGCGTCGTACGGAGCTCATGTGCACAAGACGTAGCCTGTGTCTGGAGTTCTTCGCCGACGATGGAACGGATTAGCGCCCGCAGCTCGCTGTCATTGGTGGCCCTCAGCTCAGTGTCAGGCTGCAAGCGGAGCAGATGAAGCTCGTCAAGGCGCTGACACGTGGCTACGATATCGGAGACCGTAGTCGGGTTCTTCACTACAAGGGCGTTAAACGCCGCAGCTCCAATGCCTTTGATGAGGTGGCGCACCCTGTCAGTCTCCGTCATAGCGGTATTCACGCGGCGACAAAGGGCTAGGACATCTTCGATGTACGAAGTGTATGACTCGCCGGTTTGCTGGACACGCTCCGCTAGCTTCTTCTTTGCGATGTCTGATCGGATTGAGGGGTTCGCGAAAATCTGCCTTAGCTGTTGCTTAAAGGAGGCCCAACTCACGAAGTCAAGCTCGTGGTTAAAACTACCATGTCTTGGCTGCTCCTGTCAGGTAGAAGGCTACGTGAGTGAGCTTCCCAAGGTCGTCCCAGTGGTTGATAGCACCCACGCGGTCATACTGCTCGAACCACTCTTCAACGTCATCACCACGAAGGCCAGCAAACATTGGTGGATCCTTCTGAGGGGTGGTGACCATGCAAGAAGGGGTTCCCATCGGGACAGGCACCGTGGACGGTCCCGCGTTCGCATGCTCATCGTGCGACATGGACGAGGGCTGTTGGTGCAATCGGCGACCTGAACGGAGCTCCAGGGGTGTATTGTAGCGGACGTCGTCGGGAACCGGTAGAGCGAGAGGACTGAGTAACGGGACAGCACAATCCACCACTTGTGAGACAACGTTCAGGCCTCAAGACTCTTCCTTGTTATTGAACCGAGACCGAGCCCCGCTGCCCAGCCTAAGCGGTGATGATGAATATTTACAGGTGAGAAGATGAAGCAGACGCACAATGTTCACAATATGATTATCTATTTTGATTTGAAATGGTCCTAGAGTTATATATTGATCGATTTTTCCTAAAATGCCACGGGCGCGAAACAACACACATTTAGTTTTCGATGCCATACTGAAATCTAGGAATACAACATCCGCTTGACCGTTTTCATCTAGAGTTTCTGAAAATGAGTGAACCACCTTAACTAACTGTGTTGTGGTTGAATAACTCTTTATAAAGCAATGCTGAAAGTTCCTTAGTATAATGCATTCCTCTAGGAATTCCACAATGCGTTTAGATATGAGATGTTCAGGCATTTTGCAGATAGGTGACATTAACAATATAGGATGGTAATTTTCTCACTGCAAATGGTTGCCTTTCTTGTAGATGGGAACAAAACGTTCCCTCTTCCAATCACTGGGTAGTTTTGCAGTCAAGAGTGAGCACTGAAAGAGTACTATGACAAAGTGAGCAATAATTTCTGCATAAAGACGAAGAAATATATGAGGTATGTTGTGGGGACCACAATATGGCTTTTTGTTCAATTTCATGATCATGATAACAATGTCAGAATTCGATAAGAAGCCAACGTGAGTAGGTTGGGACACCTTTTGAGGGTGCCCATTGCGACTTCGCAAGGACGCTGTGAAAAAATTTGTTAAAATGTTCTGCAATTACTATCTGATCAGTAACTATTTTTCCGTTAACTAAGACTTGCCGTATCTGCTTGTTGCTGCCTCTCATGAAGTTCCAAAACTTAGTAGGATCATTTTTTAAGAAGTTCAGTACGGTTGTTCTAAATTAAAAATTCTTTGATTCACGTAGTGCCTGCGTCGAGATGGCGGGTTTCTCTTCTTCAGTCTTTTTAGCTTGCGTTTTAAATGGATAATTTTCTCATATGGACACGTAGTGACCATAAAGAAGAAGCAGTAGTTGTCGCAGATCGCGTTTAACTGAAGAATATATGCTTGAGAAGCAAACAAGTTTCTTTTTCAATAACACAGCCGTATTTCTTAGTGTGAGTGAGTGGTGTAACTTTCTTTTGAACCAAGATGAGTTTCCGTTCTATTTCAGGATCCGCCAAGCCGGCGGTGTTCTTCAGGTCCGCAGCTTAATGAACACGTGGCCACAAAAAAAAAAGCACTGACTTCTCGTTGAAGTGAACTGACAGCGCACTCAGCGTTTTCTGACTCAGTTCAGTTTTCTGCAGCGTACGGCGCATTCGTGAAGGCAAATGGTTTTGACGCATTACCATATTTGAAGAGTGGGTCTACGTGGTACGTTGAAAGAGCGATGCAAAGGCATACTTTTCAATGGCTTGTCTTGAACATAGTCAATACCAAAATTAAGCACGTTTGAAGTCTGATTCCTTATACGACACAATAAAAGATGACTGACTTGAGAAGTTTATATTTAATTACGGCCTAATTACAAATTACTGTTTATAAGAAACACTTCGACACCTTTATTTATATGAAATGCCACGGAAATTTTATGGGTCATACTTCCGCTAAACAGGCTCTTCTGTCTTCTGATACAACGGAGACGGATAAATCCCGGAAGGTAGCGGCGCTGTCAGCGGCGCCAAATCCGCAGTATTTCTTGACGTATTTCTTGGCGGAAACCCGCGTTTCCGGACGTTGATAAGAGCGAACTCGTTCTGGTGGGAACAAAGACGTCCGATCTCCCCACTGTCACAGAAGGCATGTCCTAGCGAATGTAACAGCGGTGCAACAAATGAGGACAAAAAAGGAACATACACACTGCGCTGGTTCCAGGTCGCCTAATATGTTTGCTAAATATTGTGAATGAGACCTGCCTTTGTGGTGAGAAAGTGTACTAGCCACGGCAACTTTGAACGTGAGAACAAAATCCACCCATGCCGGTTATGATGAGGAAGGTAGGGCGTTTGGTTTAACTTTGCAAATGATCTTGACTCATACCAGAATTCGCATTGGCGACCCCCTTAAAGGCGGCACAGGAGGCGAGAAAAATGGCATTTGTCCAATAAAGAGTGAAACAGCATACCACTGTTGGGCCTTCACGATAACCATGTTCATGGAAGGGCATAATATCTACCTATGCAGCGGTTTTCCCTTAGACATGGAACGTCTTTGGAACGCACTTCCTGAAGAACTAACTTCGTCACCATCCATTCAGCACTTTTTCTAACTCATTGCGCCAGTACTTTCTGTGTAATTCCTATATTTACAGAAGCTTAGTTTCCTTTGGTGTATAGTGTACTGTTAAGCTTTTTTTGCATACTTCTGTCTCCTTTTACGCATTTTGTACCGTTTGGTTTTATTTTGTATACGCCTATGGTATAGGGTATTTTCACACGGATATAAATAGCATCATCTGTCAAAGGGACCCCTTCCACAACTCCCGTCGAGTTCTGGGATCCCAACAGTATAAATATTATGCACTGTGCTCAATCTTGTTATGAATGAACCTCACTGATTAATTGATAATTGATTGCGACATGTTAAGCTTAGTTTGTCCGTTTTCTTTGCAGCAGCTTGTCGTCATTCGAGGTTTTTTTTTGGATGGGTGTTCGTTTTATAGATCCTCTTGCGTTCTATGCTCTTTTGCTGGAGTATCGTAATTCAAGGATTCATTATCTTAACCGAGAAACTATGAAAGTAGCACTAATAATAAGGAACGAAAAACCGAAATAATTTTAAACAACTTGGATGAAGAACAGTATTTCTAAATGAACCACCGTCCTTTAGAATGTGTAGGACGTATATTTAGGACAGTGCTAACGTGGGGAGGCTACCTACGGGAGGAAAATCTGCGACGGGAAAGGTTGCACTGGAGTGCATACGGCATAAATTAGCAAGCCATGACCGTGAACTTGGCGTTGTTCGTAAAGCGTAAAGTTGACGACCACTACACTCCGCTATCCCGATAAAGTCACACGGTGCACAAGCTTAGGGGAAAGTGAAAATGCTCGAAGTGAAATTGAGAGCGGACAGCGTGCAA
This sequence comes from Hyalomma asiaticum, assembly GCA_013339685.2. Classification (NCBI taxonomy): domain Eukaryota; kingdom Metazoa; phylum Arthropoda; class Arachnida; order Ixodida; family Ixodidae; genus Hyalomma; species Hyalomma asiaticum. The sequence goes on along the minus strand of CM023484.1, from coordinate 139,168,928 downwards.
TGGGCGAGAAAAGTGTTATTTGTAATGTTCAGAAACAGAACGCTATGGTATTAAACAATGCACGAGGATAGGCCAAGTCCCTGTGTAAATGTAGGGGTATGCGATTAATAAATGTTAAATGCGAAGCCTTTATCGGCAAACTTGGGGGACTTCAGCCATATCTATATATCTCGACGGCTATGTATTGGTGCTCTCCTGGCCATCTCGTTCCCCCTATATACGCCAAATTATTGACGGTAGGGTACGAATGTATGACGAAAATGTGTGATTGATATTCGCATCACCAACATGATATGCCGGTCACGTACTTTGCGATTGACGATACTCGACTCACGTGTGGCTCATGCCCGTAGCGTGGGCCACAGGTATTCGAATTTTATAAAGCCCCATGGTAATCTCGAGCAAACTAAGATAAACATTTAACACGTCATTAGAACACACCTCAAAATAACGCATGCATGGCGTTCGTCGTAGAATTGGAGAGAAATGTAGACAGAACAAACATAGAGAGACGCGCTGCAGCCTGTAACCTCCGAGGGCAACCTACCAAGAGGCTGGAGGGATGGAACGCAGGGCCCTGAGGAGCGAAGCTAGCACGATAATAGTAGGGTGCGGCGGTTCCTCCGGAACGGTAACCTATAGTAAATAACCATAAAGCACTCGCATAATGAGGGTGCTTGTGTAACGTCAATCCCGCTTCTAGAGCATATTAAACTTTATTATAGCGAAGTAATAAACGATAAATAAGTTTTTCTATCACTAGGAATGTTATTTTACACATTCCTTGATCCCGTAGGAATACTTCAGCAAAATGACGCACATGATACGCCGTAGACTGCGTTTCCCTTAAAAAAAACCAAACAAACAAAAAACATGTTTCTGTGATCGGCACTAACGCGAGTGTCAGGGTTACTCATTACCATGATCTAGAATTCTGTTGCCACGATACCGTCAGGTTTCCTGCTTAGTCCGGTTTAAGCGTATACGAACTCATGCATTTCAAGTAGAGAGGTTCATCCTATTCGGAATACTTTATTTAATGGCGTAAGATTTGCTATATTTAATTTCATCGCCGACTGCTTGGCATAACACCGATTGCCACAGTGCGTGTGAACGGGCAGGATTTTTTTAAATCGAAATTGAATATGAATACTTAGCTTCTAATATTGAATCGAATATCGAATATCAATACACAAACCCGCCTTTAGTGCTATTGTTTTATTTTACATGCAATGTGTTAAGGTAGTACACCAAAAACGATCAACGCAACCTGTATTTATTATCACTACACACGATCATCACACCAGCTTATCACGTTTTAACTATAATGACAAAATATTACCGCATAAATCTAGTGATAGGAAACAGAGAACGCTGGCACCAGCCAACGTGGACAATCCACTACAACGCGTTCCAAGCAGATCCTACGCAAGGATGTTCCTGCGAATGGCAGCGCAACGTATTTTGGTTAGTGTTTTGGAAATATTCAGTGTACCACTTTTGTTATATGAACGCGAACATGGCTGCCAAGCGCCTAGTTGATGAGGGTTAAACTCAAGGCGCATGTCGGCAGCACGAAGTCTCATCTAGTATATTGCCACTTTCATTGTTGTCCGCCGTCATGGCTTCGTGCACTATCGAACCCTAGCCCAGAATATCAGCCATATTTGAAAAGCGAATTGCACAACAAATCTTTCGGAATATTTGAAGCAACTCAAATATTCGAAATTTCCAATACTTTATTTACGAGTTAAATGCGAACAATGATAACGAAACATTAATGCAATGTTCCAAACATTGTATTATGCTCGTCGTCGTAGTAAACTAAAGAAGAACTACGCCTGGGCAAGACACACATTGTGGAGGGAGAGAGCCGGTGAACACGGTAAGCTACAGATTTGATAAGAAATGGAAAATACAGCAAGTGGACAATAGGTTAGATGGGGCGATCAAATAAAAAGATTGGAGGCATAAAGCGGAAAAAAATCGTTCAGGACAATAATTGAGGGGTGCTTTGTTCCTTCCCAATAGACTTAAAGTACGCTGCATCTGGTAGTCACCATTATCATAATGTCCCTTTTCTACAGTTTGTAGTTTTCCGTTTTTTAATTTAATTTCTGTGCAGTTGCTACAATGTCTGCACACGTGAACTTTCTAGAAACTCGAAAAAATGTCACGAGAAATTACTTGCGCTCTCAGTGCTGAACATAAGGGCACATGGTATCGTGAAAGAGCACTGTGACGTGAGAGATGTTATGATATTCTCCTAATTATTTTAAATATGCCCCATCTTTATTGTGATAACCGATGCTGGGTTTTCCTTAACAACCTCTGCAAGTCAACGAGGACATTTTTTTCGTCAGTTCCTCGCGTCGTTAGCCCTAAGGTCTCTATGTTCAAGATGGCAAAGAACTAGGTGTAGAATATGCTTCACTAGTTTGATTTTAACCTTTCTGAGAGCGCGAGGCACCTCAACCTTTTAAAATTTCAATGTTTCATCTTTTTGAACAGTGATACCACAGCTGTAACGGTTGTAGGCACTCCTGTGATATTTTCCACACTGGCGATCAGTACTCTCTACTGTACACAAAGGGCAGTAGGCGGCCTCGCATCTGACTTGTCGCCTGAAATAAACGACTTGACGTCTTCTTTCTCTCTCCTCGTACGTTCGTACATTTACGCCAGCTGCCTTGTTTTATGACCGAAAGGTTTATTATTACCGTTCGGGAGCTCATGCGCTCCAGAAAAACTGTCCTAGGGCCAACTTGCAGACTGAGTACCTTGTACTTTTTTTTATTTGACGACTAATTGCTCGGCAGTAACCCTTGTGGAGTTTTCCTATAAGAACGACGGTTGTTATCGCCCGTGAATCTAAACTGAGCACAGGTGATAACAACCGGCATTCAGTCACCCGACAAACTGCGAGCACGTTGATCGCCAACGCCGAAGGCGATGTGTGCAGTTTCCTTGTGGGCGCAAGTCAGCCTAACAAACGCATTATTTTCTGTTCTACAAGCCTCCCAGGCTTCTCTATTCGGACTGCCGTCACTGCTACGTGACAATATATAACATATTCAACACCGCCGACATCGTCCCAAAACGTATAGGAGAATCAAGTGCTTCGTACACTCTAGTGTAACCATGCTTTTCTACATGCTCAATCGGTTCTTGTTCGGTATAACATCGCTTCTGCACGAATAAGTTTATGGATTATACAGATGTGGTGGGAAGTTTGCGGATTCCCTAAGGATATCTTGAATATCGTGCTTAAGTCTCTGGTGGTGCTATGGGGGCTTGATTTATGGTGCACTATTTTGAGTATCGCATGCAGGAACGTCAGCCTTTTAATTTCCTTCGCCCAACGACGGATACGCCGATATTAAAATTTGCTTTGAAGCCACTGCTCATAAAATTCTTAATCAATACTTCAATTTGGCAAGTGCTATTAGAGGTAAGCAAAGACACTGTCCCGCAGTGGCGGTGTCCTGCTAGTGCAAGATATGGCCAATACTAAGGAAAGAACTGCGATCACGAGCACTTAGTGTCGTCCGGAGTTGATTCTGTCGTCCGCTTAGAGGCAACTCGTGCTAATTAATGGGTGCACTTGATCGGTTATTTTCTTCGACGAGATCCCGAAAAGCCATCATGTGACTTATGCATATTCGCGTGCAATAAACAATCTGAAGCCAAGTAATGGTAGAATTAAACGTGGTTACCTCGAGTACTAATATAACGAATGATCTCTTGAGGAAGAAATGTGAACTCTTTCTCATCATGCTTCACTTCACCCAAATTTATTCTCTTGTAATAAGAACGCAAAATGCGTGATCGACCACCATACTGGCTTTAAAAAAGAAATTATTGGTTCGAAAGAAGCTGAGCCGTAATAAGTTCTTAATAATATTCATAAAAGCACGAACCATCCAGCTATTTCTCTAAATCCGAATTTTCGTCATACAACGCAGCAAAAGTGTTTTACTGGTTGCGCTACAAGGAAATAAGCAGTGAACCACCGAAAAGCAGTGTGTACGCAACGGAAGTCCTCATGAAGTAGGGAAGGTACATACATGCAGAAACTTGCAGCGACAAAATCTGAGAGACAGCTCGTTCTTGCCTTTTGGGTTTTTTCACGAGCCATATGTTGAAGGCCGTGTGCTGTGCGATGTCAGTGCACGTCAAAGAACCCCAGGTGGTCGAAATTCCCGGAACCCGCCACTACCGTGTCTCTCATAATCACAGCTCGTTTTGGTGCGTAAAACCCCAGAAATCAATATATCATTGCAGACTCGTTAGAACGAGCAATACCGGATCTAACGATCTCTTTCATGGTGTCGATTCTACTTTGTTATAACAAGGATTGGCTATATTAATCTCGGGTGCGACATTGACTAAAATGTTGCCGGCGACATATTTCCCTGCGATTGTTTCCTTACCCCTTGCGAGACCGTTGACATTTAAAGGCGAAACATTCAAAGTTCCTTGACAGTGTGGGCACTCCGTCATTAAGTTCAAAGGAAGAAGTTTATTAACCTGAAATCAATGTCACGCGATCACCTTTAATTCTTTAACTTTGGAACGCTTGCGAGCGCGAAGAAACATGTCGTGTGTGACCTAGAGTGCTTCCGGCGTGTTTGTTTCACCAAGCGGGCCTAATATGCACCCCCCCCCCCACCAAAAAAAAAGAGAGAGAGAAACTGAACCGTCCTCTGATTTTAACAGTGTCTTCTGTAGCCCATTTTAAGATATAGGTTCAATCGAGATATTCCCTCTCACATTTTGACGAAACAGTAATAGGAGTAATCTGGTTCTGACAAATGGCGATTGATATTAGTACGTACTACCTTCGATAGATCGAGGGACTTTTAAACAGTGATTGTAACTACAGCCAAAGTTTCATTACTGGGTTCACGTGTTTTCATGGCAGTTGCTTGCACGACAAAGACAACTCGGCCTTTCTATCAGGCGTGTCACAATGAAGAACTTTATAGATCGAATATCAGCCTAGAGAAAGATATATGTGCGTCACACGTTTAGCACCCCAAGAAAGGTCATGAATGGGTCAAAAGCACTATCGACGCCGCACCGGCACCCTTCCTCTACGGTCGTCACAGCTTCACTGTTACTTGGATTGCTTTGCGCTAAATGTAGTGCCATAAAAGGGGAACATCCGCATTAAGAAGAGCGTTATGCCAAAAAAACTAGCGTTAGCTTACTGGGCTTTTATAGTTGGGTGCCTGTTGGGATATCGGTGCCTGTTGAGATATCGGAATGATTGTCACACTTGTGCCCCACCGCACCGAACGGGTATGTCATGCACTCCGTTCTTAATGTACTCAACGGACTAGTCCCCATGCTTATAGTTACAGTGATCTTTTTATTTGCAACAGACAACTCGAGCGCTTTATTGGGAGTATTAAAGACAACACTGACTACCTGTCTGCCGTCCTCCCACCCCCCGATTTTCGAAAGAGGGCAAACATACGGAGCCACATCCACCTGTCGTGTTGGATAATCCGGGCATCGGCCGGAGCTGTGTGGCCACACTGAATGTCAGTTTTCTTCTTCAACAAGCTTTCCAGCAAGGTCAATATATGTGAGTCGTGAAACTTGCACAAAAAGCGGCCGGCAACCTATTGCCACAGACGTGAATGCGCGCGTGACGATTGAAGCACGACTAGGTGAGGTGAGTTCACATACTAGAAACCAAAAATTGATTGAAAAAATTAATGCCCTTCTCTACTGTGTCCGATGAGTATACACATCAGGATCAAAGAGTCTCTAAAGACTATCTGATGAACTTTCTTCTGTATTCTTGATATTAGTCTATTCCGAATCGGCCACTGTCTTTCGATAGGGCTCCTAAGGCATGAGTTTTTGATGTGCTTGTAATGAACGAGTTTCTTCTGCACTCGTAATAAATGAGTTTCTCATGATCTCTTGATGAGCCATTCTGATGTATTTCTGATGTCAGTCAATTACATATTGGCCACCGCCTTTCTATAGAGCTCCTAATGCACGAGTTTCTAATGCGCTCCTGTCGCATAAGTTTCTGATGCACTCCTAACGCACAAGATTCTGATTAGGTCCTAATGCACTCCTCATGCTTTTATTGTGGCTGTTATCTGATGACAGGGAACTGAACATATGCGTTTTTGGCAGAGCGTAAAGTTTTTAACAACAACTTATATTCCTGAAAAGGCAAGCTCACTACACAGGCCGATGAATGCTTTCTTTTTCTTTTGCTAAAAACGACTGAGAACAGGGAATGTCGCAGGAGCCATAGTTTCGACAAGCGGACTTGTCTTCGTCAGGACTGCCACTGCCTTCTCCAGCGTTCGTTTATGTACGCCTACATAAACGAACGTTGCCAGCGTGGGCCAGCGGTTGCGCATGCGCAGATGGGGTGTGGATGGCGCAGGGACGGAAGAGGCTCTACCATAAGCTGGTTCGCATCTAAAACAAGCCACACTCTAAAAACAAGCCAAACTGCATATTGCTGGACAAGCTAAAGCTTGTCCAGCAATATGCAGGCTGTATTCAGAAGACCTGGAAGAAGGTCCCTTCTACCGACGATTCCATTTTCGCAACCTGTTTCTGTCCTGTCTACAGCTGCAACAGCAACTCTTTCACGCCGGGTGTCTCACTCTGTCCGTTTCCTCTTGAATCAGGAAGATGAGCTTTTTAACTATCGCGCTATTGTACGACGGCAGTATTTCACCAATAAAATATAGCATCGGGAAGCCTTTCTTGTTGGTCTTCCTATTCTCTAACAGGCGGCCATCAGCGAGCCATCAGAGCCGTATTATAGCATAAAAGGAAGACTAAAAACGCATAACTATAAAAAGCAAGTAAAAAGCAGCACCCTGACAAAATATTTCATAATTATGCGCCCTCTCTCTCCCGGTTGTGACGTCATATTTTAATTTTTTTGTTGGTTGTCTCCCCATTGCCAGATGGCGACACTTGCAACAACTCGCCACCTACTTGACATGTGGCCTTCTATAGAAATTCCGCTACGAGTTTAAATATACCCTGCTTTCCACACCAAATTTTTTATCCCAGCATCGTGCCTTCCGAAGCCTGGACACTTGTGCTTTAAAACTGCTGTGAATGCTGTTGTTATACGGCTTGTTGACGGCGTTCATAGACACGTGTATGCGATAGTTCCTTTTACAAGGTTTTTGTGCGACGAAGCGAAATACAACAGTGACTTCTTTCAATGGTACTGCATATCACCAGCAAAGGTTACTCGTTGGGGGTAGCGAGTAACGTTGGGCGTGTTGGAATATAGTAAGGAAAAAGGGCAGCATAATGGGACAACGACGACACACAGGACGACCAGGACAAGCACTGAAAGCCAAGATCGACCAGGGCAGCGCTTGCCCAGGTCATTGTTTGTGTCTTCTTTGTGTTATTGCGCTATTGTTTATCGTTATTTCGATTGGGGATATGAGCTTGAATCTTAAAAACTGCATCACACCTCATTATGGGAGCTCATGGGTTAGCGTCAGTGGCTAAAAGCAATGATTCAATCTGCATACCTTTGACGAACAGGAGACTCAGTAACAATTCATCTTACGCTTCATGAACACGTGATTCACAATTAACACATATTCGTTTTCTCATTATCGGGAAGAAACAACAGTATATAATTGCCCAAGTACTTTTCTGTATATATGTGTACTTTCACGAAAATTATCTTTCCTTTTGAAATCGGCGCTTCATTGTTGAAGGTTGTGGACCATCGCCGCAATTTCCTCGTCGAAATGCGGATATATACAAAAACTTTAACCCTGCCTATATCGTCACAGAAGGTACACGAATGGCAATCGCATCGTCCTTTCTTCAATAGCCACCTGGCTCCACGAAGATCCAGTATAATTAGGTGTAACAACGTTGCTTCTGCACGAGAAGCCCATGGTTCTCACAGATGTGGTGTGAAGTTTTGTGTGCTGCCCTGATGTGACTATCACTTTCTTAAGCTACTGGTGAAGCTTCGAAGCTCTGTCCTTTGGCACGTTAGTCAGCGCACCGCGTGCAGAAGCGTCAGCATCATTTCCTTCAATCCCTACATGGGATAGGGTACGCTAAAGTTTTACGTTGAACCCTTTGCTTAATAACTGTTTAAGGAGTGCCAGCAGCTGCCTCATCAAGTTCTATCATGCTGGGTCACGACGCACTTATGTTAGCCCCACGACTTTTTATGCTGCAGAGATCCGTAGGTACCGCGGAGCTGCGGCAATTACGCTGCCAACTAGTGTAGTGCACGAAACTACGTGACAGAAGTAGTGTGACTATGAAAAATGAAAAGACCTTATGTAGAATACTGTTGCACACCTAGCCATTCGCACACATGGAATAATGCGTGTGAACTTGTAGGTGAATTTGATGTGGTGTGCTCGAGTGTCCCTGCACGAGAAACGTTGCTTCAGTAGTTGGAATGCTGCTTTTAATGCGTAGTTCGGGGAGACTTACCCTGCAGGTGACGTCGGCACCAGGCTATGTTGTGCCGAAACGATTCAGTTTGGGCCATTTGAAACTGAAATTCTGGAAGGTGTTGAGCACAGAAACAGCAGCCAGTTCTTGTTCTAAGCGGAAGGCTCGCCTTCCGCTTGAAGCGGGTCTTCCGTGTCACTGCTTGGAAGCCTGAGGTGGCAAAATACTAAGCGAAACAGACTGTGCTACACTGGTTGCTATCTTTTTTTGTAACGGCCTGAGACAACCCCAACACTAAGCAGAATAACTTTCGTTGTACTGCCTCCAGCCACCCAAAGTTATTCGGCGACAGTGCCAGAGTGTGAGCTGGTAAAGAATGCTCTTTCTTATGAGCGCTGCGCTGAATTTAAGCAATGACGTACATTTGTTTCACCAACGCCAACCTGCCATACGACGTAGTGCGTTGACAGTTCACAATGATGCCGACACAAAAGCTCGAACAGCGTGCCGCTAGAGTAGCCCGCAGTCGACGGTCACACCCTGGAAACATACTAGTTGACGAGCCAACTGGATGGCCTCATATATTAAGCGTAAGGCCTGCTAACTTCTGCTTAAATTAGAGGAAAAGAATCGAAGTACATTTCTGCGCTGATTCAAGGCGGCCAATTGGTGGTGTTCAATGATGGTAACGGCCTTCTGGGCTATTCCTGCCAAACATTTGCGTGAAGTCCGAATGAAGATGCCATCTGCATAGATGCATATTTCAACAGTGCTATAAGCCACTTCTAGTGCACCTGCAATGCTCGCCATACCGACATGCGACGTTCAACACCTATGATGGACACTTCTTTTGGGACGCTAGAGGAAATACTTCGCTTTTTTGCCTTCTGGGTTTAAAGTGGCACATGCATGTCGTATTTTTCCTCGTTGTTTGCCGTGACGCTCATGGAAACCGACTTGGTCAGCGGACGCCATTGCCATCAAAATTGTCTATTTCATCGTGCCCAAAGAACTCGCGCTGTGAAAAAGTGCCCAGTGATGATTAGAATCGAAAGCGCAGCTTCGAAACGAGAGTACCGCTATTTTTATGAAAGACACAATCTCCTTATTTCGCTCTGCCCTCTCAGCTGATCTCGATGAAATTTTCAATATATTTCTTCCTCGGTACTGTAATAACACATGCCAAGCAGGGCGCTCAGACTTCACTCAATTTTCCAGATAATGAATTTTAACAATTTTAGTGCATTTCAGCGTAGTTAACCCTCTATTTTTGACGTCATTATCTTCACCGGTGCCTACCCGAGTAGGCGGGCCGCAGACGACACTTTAGCGCTCAAAGCATCGATGTAACGTTCAGAAAACTTGGAATAACTCAATATATCGCCAAATGATGTCCCCTCAGTCATTTATCTTGCACCAGCTACATATTTATGATGGCCGGGGGACGGTGACTTCACCACATACGCTGCTCCGAGCGTCTACCCGTTTTGGTTTCGCTTTGAACACACTGTTCAGTCGGTTATTTGAAATAATCGGTGCGCCGGAGTCACCGTTTAAGAACCTTGCGCCGCCTTGTGATGGAAGCCCGAACGATCCTCTATGACAGCTCCAAATAGAAAAATGCAGGTGCGCGCCGCTTGCATCGTTGGCAAGGCTGCTCCGTGGCGTAGTTGTCTGAGGCGGTCGTCAATTGCAATCTCACTCGCCGAGTCGTAAATATTCTTTTAAGAGTGTTTACGTGAGTGAATTTGATTTATATCTGTACATATATCTATATACGGGCATGGCGGCGTAGGCCAAGACCCCGTTTAAGTCTCCACGTTACTGCTATCGCAATAATAATTCGGCTCCCTCGTAAACGAAAAAATGCAGGAGCTTTTTCTTGGAATGACTCGCAGCGCACCCAAGAAAGCATCAATGACGAAGACAGAGGCAGAAACGCCGCAGAGCTCCCTGAAAATGGACGCCCTATTTTATCAGATTACTGAAATCAGCGTGTTCTATAAATGTAGACGAAAAGAGTGCCCCGTGGTGCCGACGTTCTGTTAGTTCAAGACATGCGAAATATTACAGAGGTAACTGCGATCATGCGCCGTGAGTGGCGCATCGAGGTAATGGATTCCCGCGTTTGAGAGTTCTCTTCTGTGTAATCGTTTTGCTGCTCAGTTTCTTCAAGGATAAAGCTACGAACTTTAAGGTGCCTGGTACATAACCGGGCGCAACAAATAATACGAAGCAAAATCGTGCTACCGGTTCAGTCCATTATAACGAGTAGTGATGCAATGATTATCGGCGAAAAATATAGTGAAAAAGTGTAGACTTTCGTTGGCCATGAATGCTTCTAGTGACATTTATTCTTTCCTAACCAAACACAAAGAGCGAGACTCGCCACACGCTTGGCCTTAAGCATGAAATGGTTAGTTTGCCCGAGGCTGAAAACATGAAATGTTGCACAGGAATAAAAAAGATCGAAAAATTGAACGCAATCTACAGTCAGATATCTTTTTTTTTATTTCGCTCAAATTGCCTTGATCCAGCGGGAAAAAATACGCATTACTCATTGCGGATGAGAGCGATAAGCAGTGAACCGAGGAAAAACAGAGCGGACGCAAACGCGCATGGCCACACGGTCGCGAAGGTGCTTGTAGAAATTCGCAAAGGCCAGACGTGCCAAGCAGCTTCTTTTTGCCTGCAGGTATTTTTTCACTAACCAAGATGCCGACTTGTTATAGCTGTAGTTAGAACAACCAATACCGGATATGAAGGTGTCTCTCGTGATCTTCATGTTATTTCTTTGTAACGAGGTTTGGCTGTATTTTTCATTGCCTATTGTGACTGAAACTTACACGACGCCGCGTTCCGCTGCACTTTTTCCCTCTACCGTTTGCAACTACGTGACAGAAGTAGTGTGACTATAAAAATGAAAAGCCCTTATGTAGAATACTGTTGCACCCTAGCCCATTCGCACACACATGGAATAATGCTTGTGAACTTGTAGGTTGAATTTGATGTGGTGTGCTCGAGTGTCCCTGCACGAGAAACGTTGCTTCAGTAGTTGGAATGCTGCTTTTAATGCGTAGTTCGGGGAGACTTACCCTGCGGTGACGTCGGCACCAGGCTATGTTGTGCCGAAACGATTCAGTTTGGGCCATTTGAAACTGAATTCTGGAAGGTGTTGAGCACAGAAACAGCAGCCAGTTCTTGTTCTAAGCGGAAGGCTCGCCTTCCGCTTGAAGCGGGTCTTCCGTGTCACTGCTTGGAAGCCTGAGGTGGCAAATACTAAGCGAAACAGACTGTGCTACACTGGTTTCTAGCTTTTTTTTGTAACGGCCTGAGACAACCCCAACACTAAGCGAATACTTTCGTTGTACTGCCTCCAGCCACCCAAAGTTATTCGGCGACAGTGCCAGAGTGTGACTGTAAAGAATGCTCTTTCTTATGAGCGCTGCTGCGCTGAATTTAACAATGACGTACATTTGTTTCACCACGCCAACCTGCCATACGACGTAGTGCGTTGACAGTTCACAATGATGCCGACACAAAAGCTCGAACAGCGTGCCGCTAGAGTAGCCCGCAGTCGACGGCACACCCTGGAACATACTATTTGCGAGCCAACTGGATGGCCTCATATTAACGTAAGGCCTGCTAACTTCTGCGTAAATTAGAGGAAAAGAATCGAAGTACATTTCTGCGCTGATTCAAGGCGGCCAATTGGTGGTGTTCAATGATGGTAACGGCCTTCTGGCTATTCCTGCCAACATTTGCGTGAAGTCCGAATGAGAGCCATCTGCATAGATGCATATTTCACAGTGCTATAAGCCACTTCTAGTGCACCTGCAATGCTCGCCATACCGACATGCGACGTTCAACACCTATGATGGACACTTCTTTTGGGACGCTAGAGGAAATACTTCGCTTTTTTGCCTTCTGGTTTTAAAGGGCACATGCATGTCGTATTTTTCCTCGTTGTTTGCCGTGACGCTCATGGAAAACCGACTTGGTCAGCGGACGCCATTGCCATCAAAATTGTCTATTTCATCGTGCCCAAAGAACTCGCGCTGTGAAAAAGTGCCCAGTGATGATTAGAATCGAAAGCGCAGCTTCGAAACGAGAGTACCGCTATTTTTATGAAAGACACAATCTCCTTATTTCGCTCTGCCCTCTCAGCTGATCTCGATGAAATTTTCAATATATTTCTTCCTCGGTACTGTAATAACACATGCCAAGCAGGCGCTCAGACTTCACTCAATTTTCCAGATAATGAATTTTAACAATTTTAGTGCATTTCAGCGTAGTTAACCCTCTATTTTGACGTCATTATCTTCACCGGTGCCTACCCGAGTAGGCGGCCGCAGACGACACTTTAGCGCTCAAAGCATCGATGTACGTTCAGAAACTTGGAATAACCATCTAATCGCCAAATGAGTCCCTCTCATTTTATCTTGCACCACTACATATTTATGATGGCCGGGGACGGTGACTTCACCACATACGCTGCTCTCGAGCGTCTACCCGTTTTGGTTTCGCTTTGAACACACTGTTCATCGGTTATTTGAAATTCGGTGCGCCGGAGTCACCGTTTAAGAACCTTGCGCCGCCTTGTGATGGAAGCCCGACGATCCTCTATGACAGCTCCAAATAGAAAAATGCAGGTGCGCGCTCGAGGTAATTGATTGCGTATCGTTTTGCTGCTCAGTTTCTCAGGGAGAAAGCTACGAACTTTAAGGTGCCTGGTACATAATCGCGTGCAACAAATAATACGAAGCAAAATCGTGCTACCGTTTCAGTCCGCTATAACGAGTAGTGACGCAATGATTATCGGCGAAGAATATAGCGGAAAAGTATAGTTTTCGTTGGCCATGAATGCTGCCAGTGACATTTATTATTTCTTAACCAAACAAAAAAGAGCAAGACTTGCCACCCTCTTGGCCTTAAGCATGAAATGGTTGGTAAGCCGAGGCTCAAAACATGAATTGTTGCACAGGAGTAAAAAAGCGAATAATTAACGCGATCTACAGTCAGATATGCTTTTATTAAATTTCGCTCAAGCTTCTCTGATCCAGCGGGAAAAGAATACGCATTACTCATTGCGGACCAGAGCGATAAGCAATGAGTCGAGGTTAACAGAGCGGAGGCAACGCACGTGGCCACATGGCCGCGAAGGTACTTGTAGAAATTCGCAAAGGCCAGACGTGCCAGTAGCTTCTTTTTTCCTGCAGGTATTTTTCACGAAACAAGATGCGACCTGTAGTTAGAACACTGCCGACTGTAGTTAGAACAAGCAATACCGGATATAAAGATGTCTCTCGTGATCTTCATTTATTTCTTTGTAACGAGGTTTGGCTGTATTTTTCATCGCCTATGTGACTGAAGTTTACACGACGCCGCGTTCCGCTGCACTTTTTCCGTCTACCGTATGCAACAAACTCGATGTTAAAACTTGTACGATTGAAGTTTTCTCAGGTGTGGCCACTGACTCATTTGCTATAAATCAAGAAGTGTATTAACCTCAAATCAATGTCTCGCGATGACTTTTTTTTTGATACGATTTCATGAAACTTTCATGTACCAAAAAACGGTGCGGACGACTGAGAGTACTTCGAGACAACACAACTTCACTTTCGTCCTGGGCTTAAAATAGCTTAAGCTCAGCTTAAAATTTATTTTAATGACCGTGATACTGACCGTGACATTTCTGACGTCACAATAATTGAAGTATTCTCGCGCGAATAGATAAATGAAGCATGAAACCAAAAGGTACTACTTTCAATAGTTCAAGAAACGGCTGAACAGAGTACGTCACTGCAGCCACCGTTTCAAAACTTAGTTCGTGCTTTCTTCATGGCCCTTCCGTGCAAGACGAAGCAAAACCGGCAGCTTAGACCTTGGCGACTGTAACCTTTCCTGTGCACCAGTTTCTTCCTCATTTCAGATGTCGATCTTTCTGTAAACTTCTGTACTTCATTAGTTTTCATTCAATATAAAAATTTGCGGGTGCTTCCAGCCCAGGAATTATCTCAATGGCAGATCAGATTTTAGAGAGCCTAGAAACATTTTTCATAAAGTCTTTGTTGTGAATTCGCGTTGTAGAACATGCATCCATAGTATGGCGCAGGCATTGTGTGAAACTACATTACACGCACCCTATGAAAAATGTTATGGCGTAGATTTAGGAATACTTCACTGGAGAACTTGGAAGGTACAGGAGCGTGATGTAGGCGAGTTTTTGCAGTATGTATTAGAAATACATAGCGAGGGGACTGTGTTGTGAAACTTCTTGAAAAGGGAGAGATGAGAACAGGCGCTCGACCTGTTGTCTTTCTTTCGTTGCATCGAAAATTATGTATTCCCTTTGGAGATGGCGTTGCATACTTCAGGAAATAGATATGCGTCACCCGTTTCTCGCAAGAACCGGTAGCATAACAGGAACGTGCAACTTCCCTTCACAGAAGCAGTTGAATGTTCATTGTACAGAGCGGTCCACTGTTAAAGGGAAGACCGGAACGCGTGCCATCCACTCGGTCAAACCGCCGGACGGCGGTAGCGCCATTGTTCCGACGCATGCAGGTGGCTTGCTTCGCTACCAGTCGTAGTCGCAAAATTCTTTAAAATAGTCTTTCATTCGAGAGCAAAGGCAAATGACGAGAATGATCTATTATCAGATAAATGTCACCTGACACACCACAAGGATTCACCCTGCCGTATTCCTGTTTGCCTTTTTATTAGATAAGGAATTTGCACGCTTCGAGAAAGCTTTCCTGTGTGCGTCGAATGCGGCGATTCCACGATGGCTTGCGGGCCACAAGATGAAAGACAGCGTATTGTTAACGGGGGCTGGGAGAAAACAGTCAATGCTCTATTGCAAAACTAACGCACATGCCACTTAAGACAGTGAATAGAATTATTCAAGCACACGAGGTTGACCGACAAATAAAGGCTTGAATAAATAAAGGCGCCGTGGCTCTCAGGAAGCCACGGAATCGAGCCATGAGCCACGCAGAAGGCCTTGCCGTCGAATATGCTGCGGCTGACAAGCCTACGCCTTCTGTTGACGAAATTAAGGTAAACCTTGGACTGAGTGCTTCTAAGCCATCTGTGAAACGCACCCCATATCAGGCAGGTGTGAAAAGCCAAACAGCGCCACAGAAGGTCCTCGTTCTCATCGTCAACAAAAACAAACGATTCCTGTTTGCCCAGCACCAGGCAGGCTATATTCAGAAGGACTGGAAGAAGGTCGCTTCTACCGAAGCGACCTTCTTCCGACGATTCCATTTTCACCGACCTTCTACCGACGATTCCAGTTTCAAAGCCTGTTGGGACCATTTGCCCCCTGGCTGCACTCGGAAATGGGCACCTGTACAATGAGCTCTTATAAAGAAGTTTTGTTTCAAGTATAGACGGTAAAAAAGTGGTCCTTGGTGCTCTGAATACCGCACAGCAATATACAGTGCGATTTTTCGAACAGTACCTGTCGCGCAGAGCCTCTGACGGTAGAAATATAGAAAACCTGCTCGCAAGTAATTGATATTTGAAGACTAGCTTCAAAAGGCATGGCCGATATATTATGGTAGCAATATAAAGACATGGTAACAAATACATATCAGTGATATCAGCTATGACAAAAACATTAAACTTGAGAGGCCTCTTATGCCACAAATTTAACAAACGTGAAGAGCAGCGTCATTATTATGCTTAGAATTTCCTGACGCTATCTGTACTTTCATTACATTGAAAGTTTTGGATGGCATCCGCTGAAAGCTAAATGTCGAGGAATAGTGAATGAGGCGATGCAGTGTCGAACACACAAATAACAGCGTTTCTTGTCTAGAAACATACAGTAACAAGACCCCAGTTTAATTTACAGAAGCACTATTCGCATAGCATGACATCGTACAGTACGGATCGTGCGATGCATTTACTCGACCTCCGTTATTTCATACTTCAGCTACAGACTAGAACACGTCCAGCGGCTCGCTGTAAATAGAAGGCTCGTCGTAAGGGTCTGCGGCTGCATCAACAAGGACGGCCTCAGGCCCCTGGTCAGCTGGAACGTAAAATTTACGGCTGACAAATACTGCAGAATCATCGACCGATCGGACTCCCTCATGCTGCGAATAGTGGTTCCCAGCCACATGACTTCGTGTTCTAGTATGACAGCTCCCCTTTGTATACTGCAAAAAAGGTGCGTCTTTTCTGCAGCGCTAAAAAGTGGGAGTTATGAGCCGGCCACCACAGTCGCTTGACTTGAACACCATAGGGAACGTATGGACTACCTGCGAAGAAGGCCTCATTAAGTCAATGCGTACCATGGGCTCTCGAGGATAGGATATGGAGTGCTGTCAAGGCCGATGACACCGTCTGAGGCAAGATGCGACATTTTGTTAATCATTGTACGAATCTCTTCCTTCTCCATTAGAGGCCATGTTAGAGGCAAACGGCGACGTGACCCGATATGAACAAGGAACGCGGATTATGCTTTTCTTTTTTTTTTTCAAGCCACAAAGGATGCCGGGAGGTTTTTTTTTATTTGAGAAACCGTTGATCCTATTGTTACGGTGTTAGAGCGCCAAGGAAGAAGAAGATGGTATCTGTGTGGAAGTCGCGGAGTGTGCTTGGAGCAACAACCACCCTCTAGGTTACCCTCTGGGTTACGCAGAGACACTCTTCTTAAGATATACCGTATGTATGTTCGCCCGATTCTAGAATTGGTTGTAATTTATACTCTGGTTGTCCGGCATACAAGATTAATCCTTTGGTTCTTTATAGCAAGAGGCTCTTCGAAGTTGTCTCGAGCTACCAAAATTTATTGCAAATCATGTTCTGTACCAAGAAGCCCGAATCCCCAAGTTAGCTTGCAGATTCCGTATCCTCACCGTGAAAACATATATAAAAATTTATGCGTCTTCACAGAGGCGATCACACCGTCTTCTGTACTGAAGCGCTAACATTTTTTAATGAGCCTTGGTCTCGCATATACAAACCTCAAGTTGTGTTTGTGCAGAATCAAGAAGAGGCCTTAGATGATAACATTCGCGATAACCGTCTCAACGGATAAACCATTGGCCAATACTAAAATTGAATTTGAGAATATATTCCCTTCTAATGACAAACTCCTACCTTCCAGATATTTAATAGGCCTATTAAAAGATCATTTATGTCATTTGGGAATTGATAATATAATTGCGACCGATGCATCCATGCGTGAGGAGGAAAGCACGAGTGGGCATTTTTTCAGAGACCCTGTCTTGGTCATATACCTTGCGCCTCCCGGATTATACACCTATATTCGAACAGAGCTCTTAGCCGTTCTTTTAGCCATTCGCAAACTTCATGTACAAAATTCGGCAGTTGTTATAGAGACCGATTCGCTTTTGGTATGCACATCACTCTCTTCAGCTTCTCCTTCCGAGTCTTCTATTCTAAACGCATTCATATCATTAAAGGGGCCGTGAAACGTTTTCTGAACATTTTGTACTAAGTGCGTATTCGGGATCCTGACCCTCCAATCAACAATATGCGTTGATTTAGAGCGATAAAAAACGCGGTTTCGGTTTCACTGCGCGCGTTCCCCTCAACTCTGCAGATGACGTCATCTTAGTAGCCGTCATACCTCCGAGATTGGCGCGCCCTCGGAGGCCATGGGAAAACAAACCGTGCTGCCGCGTTTCTTCCGAATGGTGGCACCGCACGGTTTCCAAGTATTTTCTTCCTTTCTAGCTTTTAAGTAAATCGATTCCTTTAGAGCAAACGCGAGTCCACTGTGCCTTTGAACTTAAAAGTATCTTAACTCAACGTCACCAAATAGTACCCACGCCGGCCGGTAGTGTCGCATAGTCGTTTCGGGAGCGCAAGAAAGTTGAGGTTTAAAACGGGCGTTGTTAATGTGCGCTGAATATTTCGCCGAAATACTTCGGAATCGGCTTGTCGAATGCGTATTGAATCAGTGAAAATTACAAACCCGCATCTTCAAATTCTTTTCACGACCCCTTTAATTCCTTTCCACGCGCGTGAAGTACGATTGGTGTGGGTGCCAGGACATCGTGGCATATTTATAAACGAGATGGCTGATGTTCTCGCGCGGTGGTCCCTAGATGGGCCAGTAATGTCCGTGGTGCCTACCACTGCCTTTGTTTCTCTGTCTAGGTACCGTAAGTGCTCCTCACTTCAAGATTCCTTGAAAATGAAGTTACCTGTTGAAGAATATGGGCATCTTTTTTTTGTTTGGGATAATAAGTGGTGTCTCTCTCGTAAACTGGAATTGGTCATAACAAAATTTCGCTGTCGTATCCCTCCATTGATTTTTATTTACACAGGTCTGGTCTGGTGCCATCTCCGCTATGCTGTTATTGTCAAGAGCCTGAAAACATTGATCACTTTTTAATTACCTGTGAGCGTTATATTAGTCAGAGGAAAAGTCATCCGAAATTTTATTGAGGAATTCAAAATTCCCCTGAATTCTCAGAATATTCTTTACTGTGGGGCGTCCACACTAGGCTACCGCAACAGGAACGTCCTGCTTAGCCATGTGCAATTCCTCATGACACAAGAGGAATTCATTGCTAATCATCATTCCGACCAAAACTTGGTACCCTCGAAATTACTCCCACTTGTTGATTAAACTTTCAAATTATTTTACTATGGCTCAT